>JAOBAY020012620.1:0-25459 GCA_025331085.2 Zoanthus sociatus | reverse complement strand
TCATAGGCCTGCACACGCAAAAGCATGCGCTGAAGTCTCTTTGGAGCAGCGAGCAATGGTTTCTTTGCAATAACTTCGAGAGGCTTGTGGTCGGATTGAACAGTCACATGACGGCCGTATGTGTACTGATGAAAACGCTCCAAACCAAAGACCACAGCCAAAAGCTCTTTCTCAATCTGTGAGTAACGCGTCTCTGTTTCTGAGAGTGCACGACTTGCAAATGCAACCGGTTGGCCGTTCTGTGTTATCACTGTCCCCAGGCCCTTCTCCGAAGAGTCGCACTGTAAGGTCAGTTCCTCATTTGGATTATAATACCTTAATACGGGAGCTTCAGAGATCAACTTCTTCACTCTCTCAAAAGCCTGTTCCTGGGTATTGTCCCAATGCCATTCAATTTCCTTAACAGTCAACTGGCGAAGGGGATCACACACTTCACTGAGTCTAGGTAGGAACTTGCTTAGATAGTTGACAAACCCGATAAACCGTTGTACTGCAGCAACATTGCTGGGCCTTGGCATCTCTAGTACTGCCTGGACTTTTGAAGGGTCAGGCTTTAAACCACAATCCGTGAGTACATGTCCAATGAAGGGAACTTCACTGCGTCGTAAACGGACTTTCTCGGCATTTAACTTGACATTGCAATCACGGCAGCGCTGCATCAGCCTGTGCAACTTGACATCATGGTCATTCTCGGCTTGCTCGAGAGTGTCACCTTCCCCATACAACAGAATATCATCATGAATGGCTAGAATCCCTGGAAGGCCTTGGACTATCTGGTGTTGCCGCCTCTGAAACTCCTCAGGAGCTGACGAAAGGCCGAAGGGGAGTCTCAACCAACGAAAGCGACCAAATGGAGTGTTAAAGGTTGTGAGGCGGGAGCTATCATCATCGAGCGGTATGTGCCAAAACCCATTGCGAACATCAAATGTGCTGAAAACTTTGGCCTTTCCAAGTTCTGGTAACACCTCCTCGATAGTGGGCATGGGATAATGACTTCGTTTGAGTACTTTGTTCAAATCCCTTGGATCTATACAAATCCTCAACCGACCATTTGGCTTTCGTACGGTTACCATGCTGGACACCCAAGATGTAGGTTCAGACACTGGGGTGATAATTTCAAGCATTTGTAGTCGTTCGAGTTCTGCTTTCAGCTCTTCTCTTAATGCTATTGGCACTCGTCGGGGTGGATGAACGACTGGGACTGCACTCTTATCAATCTTAAGATGATATGGGTCTTTGAATTTTCCGGTTCCTTCAAACACATCTGGATAGTCTTGCAATAATACCTCCTTGGTTACTGGCCTCGTCTGACTCTTGACATCAATAGAGAGAATGTTCTCAAACCTTACACTTATGAGATTCATTGCTTGTATTGTCTCACTACCTAACAAAGGTACAGCTCCGCAGTCAAGGACAACAAACTCCGCTTCATAGCTTGTGCCATTCTTACAGTTGTATAACTGCAGGGTACATTGTCCAACAGGTTTGAGTGTGGACTTGTTGTACATGGTTAGCACTCTCGATGACTTCTCCAACTTAATTTCACCCAGGCACTGCTGAAGGGTTTCTTTCGATATCACATTGCAGGTTGCACCACTATCAAGCTGAAATTGGACAGGCACTTTGCCAACATTTATAGTGGCATACACTTTCTTTGGATACTTTCCTTGATCTATGCAGGATTTCATTGTACTAACAACCTGAATCTCATCATACCCATCGTCTGCTTGCACAACATGGACTGATTTCTTAGCTGTTTTACACTGGGAGGCAAAATGATTAAATTTGTGGCATGACACACATTGTTTCCCCAGAGCAGGACACTTCTGCTTGTCTCGCTCATGTGACAAACCACAGAACTTACATCTAATTGTCTGGGAAACAGTATTTTGTTTTGAGTTACCAACCCTCCCCTTTGCAACAGCATGTAATGTGTCTGAGGCTTCCAAAGTTTTGGTTTGAACTTTTGACAGCTCAGCAGCTCGACACATTTGAAGACATTTCTCCAAGTCTAAATCTGGTACCTTGAGCAAGTCTTCTCGAAGTTTGGAATTTTGTATTCCACAAATAATTCTGTCTCTCAAGAGCGAGTGTTTGAGCTGCCCAAAGTTGCATGTTGCTGCTAAAACTCTTAGATCAGTGACAAACTGGTCAAACTTTTCACTGTTTCCCTGAGCCCTCGTAAAAAATTTATATCTCTCTACAGTCTCATTCTTCTTAGGATTACAGTACTTTTCAAATGCCTCAATCACTTGAGACACAGTTCGCTGTGAGGGCTCAGCGACAAACTCTAATGTTTCATAAACTTCACGGCCTTTGTCTCCAATAAGATAAAGGAAAAGTTTTACCTTAGTCTCGTTGGTTCTGTCTGTCAGCGCTAACTCCAAATACAGGTCGATTTCTTGTCGCCATTTCTTCCATTCAACTGCCAAATTCGGAGCATCAAAATCGAGTTTACCTGGCGGTTTGAGATGGGAAACCCCTCGCACACTCGTGGGCGCGTTGACAACTTGAGCGGCAGACGATGAGCCCGAGCTGGTAATTTCTGCTGTGTTTGTCGACATCAGGACTACAGACCACACTCCGTGTATTCTACACACTTTTCCACTATTTACCAGAAGAATTCAATGTTCTGACACCATGTTTCAACTGTAATCTAGTATAACAATAAAACTAAACGAGTAGCCAATATGGCGGACTCTCTCCAAGACACGTGTCAGAGTCTGGAGTCACATGACTAATAACGCAAGCATTGTCACAGACCGCACGTAAACACGGACACCCTTAAAGGGTGTGGCAACACCACAGTACTTCATTGAGTCTTGTGCCAAAGGTATGTGGAAGAAGGCACTCGTGAGATCAGACTTGATAATGTGCTTCCACTGAGAGATGTAACGGAGTATGGAGTCAACATCTGGCATAAGGGATGGTTGTGGGTTGCTGTACCTTCTGACTTTGGCAAAGGCAGTCACGAGGCGGGTGCCACCAGAGGGTTTCTTAACCAGAAAGGATGGTTTTAAATATTCTACAGATACGCCAATGTCTTTGGGACACTTGAATACACCCATAGTCTCCAATTCATCAAATTTTTGTTGGAGCTCAACCAATTTATTGTGAGGATATGAGGGAGACACCCTTTGCACTGTGGGGGTTCAACAGGTCCCATATTTACTTTAGCAGTGAAGGGGCCTGTGGCACGATTGTAGCCTGGAAAATTTGGGTCAAAGACGGAGTGGTACTCTTCAGTCAGGGCAGAGAATTTGGATCGAATGTCTGGAGAAAGGAGATTGTCTGGATCAATAGACACATTGACAGAAGTTGGGAAAGTTGGTGGCAATTTGGTCGTGGTGGAGGTGGCACATTGAGATACTGCAGAGCTAGCTGGTGAGTAGACTAGATTAACTTGGCAGAAGTGTTCATTGCGAGTGAGGGAATGTGGCTCGTTGGAGAGGTTTGGGATGTGTGTTTTTCCTGCGACGCTAGAGACAATGCCTGAAGGGGGACAAATTTTGGAAGTGGCAAGATTTCGAACCTTGGCTGTATCGGTATGGGGCTCGAGCATAATCAGAGTCATGTGGAGCTGCAAGGGATAAGGTGACTTCCACAAAATTGCCTGGCCATACAATGGAGCACGCAGAACCATGGCTTGTCGAGCGGTTGTGGGAATGGTTTGAACTTTGCGAGATCCATATGTGTAGCACGTCCCATCTCTCAGGAGGACTTGTCATTTGGAAGGGCGGACAGCTACGTCATTTTTTTTCATAAAGGGTGTTCCGGCAAGGAGTGAATGATAGGCGCGTTTCCCCAACGATCTGAAGGGGGGGATGAGCCGTCAGCTTGGTGGGCAGATTGAGAGCTTGGGGCCAAGGGTAAACTAAGACACTTAACAATGGAGTGGTGTATCATGTTTCCAGTTGCTCCACTGTCGATAGTAATACGGATCGTGTGATGTTCATGTATGTATGTTGTGTTAGGACTGTGAATGCTGATAGGCTAGGGGTGATGGTGTCATCGGGATCATTATCACTAATGGCCTCTGTTTCCACAGTTGGGCTGTTGTTATCAATATCAAGTATGTCTACGATCAGACGGGCTTTTGCCATGTATTTCCTGTCATGCTCAAGAAGGAAACTACATTTGCTCAAGAAGTGTTAGTAGCTTGAACGACCGGCTTGTTTACATAGGGAACAGGACTTCTCATGGCAGACTGGGTGTTGCAGTCATGGGGTGGGTTGACATATACTTGAAGCCTCTGTGCGCATAATTTTCGTTTCATCGGATGCACGAATTTTGTCGAGCAGAGATGGCAATGCTTGGTAAATTTCTGGTTTTATGGATGCGAGGGTTCGCAAACGCAATTCAGTTCTGTACCTTTGCTTGACGAGTTTGGGAAGCTGAGGGTGGATAAGTTGTAGTCACGTGAGAACAACAAAATTATCCACCGTTGGAGTCATCTCTTTATCCTCGAGAAGGGTTTTGCCATGGTGGGAAATGCCATTGCTGCAGAGTAAGTTGTCCTCTATAAAGGCCATAAGGCACTGGAATAAATTTTTGGGGCGCTAATTGGACTCTAGTTGAATTGCGGCAAAATCAGGAAAGTGGGAACCACTAACTTGAAAACCAAAATGTTCCAGATGCTTTCAATTGATGTAGATTGTCGAATGAGAGTGTTATGAGAGATGATTGGACATCGCATTAACTCAAGAAAACTTGCTTTTTGCTGAGCGGTAAGCCGTTTGGCTTCAGGAATGCTATTGTCATCATCAGTGAAACCGTGCAGGGGCTGATCCTTAGTTTTCTTTGTCCATGAAGCTCCCTCGGCTAAAAATGGAGCAAAGTTGGGGTCCATTGACAAAATATAGAGAAGATTCTGTCGTCAACTTTCGAAGCTGGTGATGGTTTTGCTTTTGCCGAGGTACTGGCCATATATCACTTGTTGCTCGCACTGGTTTGAAAGGTTACGAGTATCGGTAGGTTGAAACGTGTTTAACTGAGAAATTTGTCACAGTGTGTGCTTACCAGTTAATAGTGGGTCTAGTCGTTTCCTGAGCTGCCACCACGCCAGTTAAATGAATTAAACACACACACGTTTCGGGTAAAGAAACACGAAGCAGCAAACACGAGGCACGCAATATTAATAATATATCAAGAGAACCAGAAACATGCAAGACCAAAGGTGGGTTACCGCTGGTTACCTAAACAGTAACAAAGTACTGCAAGTCAGTATTGGCGTTCTGTTGTCAGTAGTAAAATTGGGGATGAGATTTTATTAAGAAAACTGTCAAATGTGCTGTGCTGTAGTGTTATTTCAGTATTTTTAGCCACTTTCTCTATGGCAAATATCGCTCACCTCAAATAGTTTACTGTACATGAGGTTTTCACTGCAAAGGGATTTTCAAGTGGCATAAGCCCTGAATCTGTTTTTGAAACAGTGGAATTGTAATTTTTCTTACAAGTTTATTTTCATATTTAAGTTTTAATAATTTTGAAGAAATACTATATGGTGTCAGAAGTACTAGTATATGTATTAATATTTATAGCACTGTTTATGCATGTTTGTATAAAGTAACTCTCTTTATTTTCTAGTTATCCCACCATCATTAGTACACGCAGCTGCAGTTAATGGTGACAAGTCATTGTTGCAAAGACTTCTGCATAATGGTACAGTAAAACAGATTTTCTTTCATCTGCTGTAGTCGTCAATTTTAAGTACATGGTTCTGTAATTATTATTCTTATACTGTACATTGTATTGATGCAGGTGCTTTTGTTAACATCTACAGCTGCTAGGTTTTATATTAATTAGTTTTAAAATAAATATAATTGTTTTATATGCTGAGATAAGCAGAAGTGATTTTGACTGGGAAGAACTAATTAAAAAGATTTACTGTAGCTGCATGCCATTAGTGTCATGTCCATGGTGCGATTGGATCACACCTGTGGATTTAAAACCGTAATGTCATTCCTACCCTTGCCTGTATTATAATTTGTCATTCCTAGGAAAAACATTAGAGCCATTAAAGCATGACTGACACATTTTGAAAAATGTATTAATCATTAAAGAAACTGAAACCAATGAATGTGAATGATTGACTTTCTCTGCATGAGTTAAACAATCATAAACTCCATATGTACAAAGAAGATATTTCTGTTTTAGCCAATAATTTTATAAAATAATATTTTATCGTACATTGATATTATTCTTACTAGACAACTACATTGACATCTATTTCTAAGTTGCCATTGTTTTAAAATGGCTAGTTTGAATATTACCAGTTTTTAGACAAGCTATTGTATTATCTTATAAAATATATTCAAAGAATCAACCCTGGCAAGACCGAAGTCTTTGCAACATCTTCAGATATCATCAGAGCCCTACAAAAAATCCTGGTACTCTCAGGAGAAAATTGTCACACCTATGAATTGAAAAAAGTTGACAGAGATAGAGATAGAGAGATATATACTGCACCATACAGTCATGTTATTGCTGTGGAGCAGGTGAGCAGGAACATAATCTAAAGACATTTCTTTATTTGCTACCTTGGTTTGCTTTGCTCTCTATCAATCACAATTCATTGCATTGCTACCCGAGAATGAACAGTGCACTTGACAAATCCTCAATTCTGTAATGCAGCAGACTTTCACACAGTTTCAAATTGCTTTCTTACAAATCTCCATGAAGCCACTTATAGATAGAAGTCCTTCAAAAGAGTGCCACATAGGCTGTCATTAGTAGCTGGCAACTGGTGTTAATTGCTGGCTAATTCACATACTCACTGCCTCTGGCTCTAAATTTATCTGCTGAAAATCTTATTCATTTGATAGCTGTGAGGATACCCAAATCCTGACTGCTACATTTTGATTTGTTGTGAAGAAAAAAACTGATGCAAACCAGACAGGAGGCTAACAATTTTTTCCTTCAATATTTTACAGTAATTTAAATAAACTGATGAAAACCCCACAGCATTCTCATAGCGTTGGGATACAGTATGTAATCGTAAGTAACATCATACTTATTGAATTCTTTGATCCGTTTTTTTCTTAACAGAGTATGAAATGCTCAACCAAGGGGATCAGTTTGGAAGAACACCTTTGGTATGTTTATTAAGGACTGGTGCTGGTCAGATACTACTGTAGCTTTGGTACAGCTGCATGCAGTTTTGCATAAGTTGAAGTACATATGTTTGAGTAAAGAAGCTGCACCAAGAATTACATGTACATGGACTTCATAAACTGTGTGGCAATCAGTGTGTTTCTTAAGGCCGGTACACCAGTAAATTGTACCGACGTTCCCTGACGGCTGTACCAGTTTTCCCCAAGTCAGAAGTTTAAAAGAATTCTAGGGATTTCCCCAGACCTCTGTAGATACTTGAGCATACAGAGCTTGATGACCTTGTACCCACTCCAAGTGTACCTGCTTTCCCACTTAGTGTGCTCCACTTCCCAAGCCTAAGAAACACACTGGCAATAATTAATCTAAGTGTAGCAGCATTTTGAATACTTTTTGCACCTATATGTATTCAGGGCTCTTTACTTTTACGGTCATCCAGTCATCAGAGATGATTGTGATCTTTGTGGGGCATGTAGCGTCCGTATCTTGGATGTGAAACTAACATAAAACTAACTGACAAAACTTGTCTCAGCCACACGTTCTAACGTAAAGCCGTAAGAACTGATGTCACCTCTTACACCAAGCACTTTATGCCGACACGTTCTCACTCTTACTAACTGTTTTTTTTGACACCAAGAGTATTTGAAATGTTTCTTAGAGGACCTGGACGAAACTAAACTTAACTACTTCATGGAACTATAACTACAGTATAACTTTACGTTGCTCCCCGCGTATATTGGTAAGTGCACAAAACGACAAATACAAATGTCAACATAGTTACAATATAAATTGTTCAATTAAAGATTATTCAGTTAATTAATGTTTATCTGGCACCTCGTTGGGGAATATGTCCTGGTCAAGTATCCGTTCTCCTTGATGGGGAAAAACCAAGATCAACTTGTGGATTGGTCTGTCAAGGAGTTTGCCAGCACTTGCTTGCTTTAATTGCACCTTGCGAAGAAGACCATCTGAACTTGGGTATACCTTTGTGATTCTGGCAAGAGGCCATTTGTTTCTCAGGATGTCTTCATCGCACATAAGAACAATATCACCTACTTGGTTGGATCGTTTGATGTTATTCCACTTCTGGCACTTATGTTTTAAGGCACAGTATTCATGTCGCCATCGTGTCCAGAATTAATCTGCTACATACTGTGTAAAGGTCTGGACGGGTGAAGTTGCCTGGTGGAGATAGCACGACTTTTGATTTCGTTAGCAGGAGATGGTTTGGTGTGATTCTCTGTGGTCAAAGGGCGACTGTTGACAATGTTTTCAGCTTCCGTCATTAGTGTGCGTAGTGCCTCGTCATTAAGTTGTGAACCATGTTCAAACAGCAGAGAGGAGAGAACTGACCTGATGGAGTGAATTAATCTCTCCCAAATTCCGCCCATGTGTGATGCTGTGGGAATGTTTATTTTAATTAAAATCTATTAGCTAGTTCTTGTATTCTGGCACAGACGGTTAATCTCATAGTTTTTTCTTTATTTCCTTCACTTATCTATTCTGTATTGTACTGGTTCGTTGGTTGTGCTGGACGTTTTGGCAACAGTAGTGCCAAGTGAATTTTTTTAAAATTTATATTACAAAAAAAAAATTCACATCCCACAAGCACAGAGACTAGCACAAAACATAAGAAGCCAGTCTAACAACCACCACGACACCTGCATGATGAGGGCACTACTGTTGCCGAAACATCCAGCACAACCAACGAACCAGTACAATGCAGAATAGGTAAGTGAAGAAAATAAAGAAACACTAATTAAAGCCTTTTCATTCACAGTCTTGTGATAGGAGAAAATTCTTAATAGGAACAATATCAATTTCTTTTAATGCGGTGGCGAGCTGATTTCTTGCACCAACGAAATTGGAACCTTGATCAGAATAGTTGTCTGACCTTATCTCTGCGGTTGATGAATCTTCGGAGCGCATTTATGAAGGAATCAGTTTCCATAGTATTCAAAGTCTCCAGATGCTCAGCTCTAGAAGCTAGACAAGTAAAGATAAGTCCCCAACGTTTAAGTTGCGACAGTTGTTCTTTGATATACCATGGACCAATACATCCATTCCTGAGTATGTAAAGGGGGAACTCGGGGGAACTTTTTCTGAAGGAAGCTCTGGCATCTTCTGAACTTGAAATCGACCTCTTAATTTGCGGCACTTGGCACAGTTTTGTATAAAATCATGTACAACTGATCGTCCATTTATGATCCAATAACCTGCTTCTCTGATTGCGTTATGTGTCATTCCTCAACCTTGATCAATGCTGTTCACAGTAAAGTGTCAAATAAATAACTCGGTTACATAACCAGTCTTTGGAAGTACATTTTTACTGGATATTTTACTTGATAATCCATGGTAGACTTGTTCAGTCTTCCTCCAACTCTTATAGAAAGGGATCTAACTTGATCTAACTTGGTCAAGAAGGGGATCTAACTTGCACAAACTGCTAATCTTCTTGATGTTTTAATTTCTTTCTTGTGATGATTGGTGGCTTTTGAACATATTGTTATTGTTGAGATCACGGAAGATAATAGTTTCTTAATTGAAAGTATGCCATTGCATTGTTTTGATAATTAGCGATTCTGCTTGCTTCATTTCTTCTATTATAGGAGGCCCCAATGTTGGTCTCCAATTGCCCTGCTTATTAATTTATGTGGACTCTATCATTCTCTGTGTATTAACGATGCTTCTCTTCAAACGAAATAGAGAGGATGAACTGTTAAACAATGTGGATTAAGGACATTTACATAATTCTTTAAAATTGAAGCTTTTGTGGTTAGTAATGAATGAACCTTAACTTCTACATCATCAGGGTGCAGTTCAAACACCGATCTGTACACTTTGAGAGGGACACTTGGTTGCCGCAAAATTACTTGGCCTGTAAGCCATTGGTGATCATTTCAGAAATTCATTGGCATTCAAACCACGAGAAGTAATGTCTGCAGGGTTTATTTTTCCATCGATGTGATACCACTAATCTGGTTGTGACCTGTCACGGATATCCTGAACTCTGTTGCCGACATAAGTGTGGAAACGATGTGAGTCATTATTAATTATGTATCCCAAAACAACTGACGAGTCTGAATTGTTTCTTGCACGTTTTCGTAGGCAATTTCTTTTCTGAGCATTGAGATTACATTGACAGAGACAACTGCTGCTGTGAGCTCACACCGGGGTGTTGACATTGGTTTTATTGGGGCTACTCTGCTCTTAGCCATAAGAAAGCTGACATGTACTGTACCTGGCCAGAACTATTAACAAGGCGGAGATAAGCTACTTGTCCTAGTCCAGAATCACTGGCATCGGAAAAGCTGTGGATTTCAACTTCCAAAGGATTGCCAAAACCAGGAGGTTTCACACATCTTTGGATCTTTACCTTTTTTAAGAGGAATACCTCCGATCTCCACTATTCACAGTGAGAATAGATTGAACCTGGTACTGAGTTGTCCCAGTTAACACCATCACAACATAAGTCTTGCAAAATCTGTTTGTCATCAAGAATAACTGGAGCCAAAATGCCAAGTGGAAAGTAAATTGAACTGCCAGTCGATAATACTCTACAACGTGTACAAGGTTTGTCCTTCAGATGTATGTGAAATTCAAAGGTGTCAGACTCGATCTACAAGTATGTACCAAGTGATCTCTGTACTGGAAGGTTGTCATGTCGAAGATCGAGATCCTTCAAGGACTTAGGTCGGTCTTCAGTTGGTATGGCAGCTAACACTTGTTTATTGTTGAAAGCATAGTTGTGCTGAGGAAGATTATGTAGTTGGCACACATCGCTTGACTATTCCGAATTACATCTAATTCAGAATAATCACAGCAGCAGTTGTCTCTGTCAATGTAACCTCAATGCTCAAAAAAGAAATTGCCTATGAAAACGTGCAGGAAGTGTACCATTCAGACTGTCATCTACATAGAACTCCTTCTGAAAAAAGGAGTCCAGTCTCATGTCCAAATTATCGATGTCCAGCTTTTGCAGTCTCCCTGAGTCCAAAATTTGCTACACCAGGAGATGATACGGCACCTAACAAATGGACATTCATCCTATACTCTACTATACGACTACTTAAGATATTGTCCTCAAACCACAAGAAACGCAGGTAGTCTCTATGTTCTGGACCTACATGGAAACTGTGAAACATTTGTTCAATGTCACAGGTGACACCAATTTCTTCTTTGCGAAGTTGGGACAGGACCCCTATCAAGGCATTCATTCAATCTGGACCCTGGAGTAAGTGATTGTTTAGGGATTCCCCGTGGAAAACCGCACTGGCATCAAACACGACTCTTATTTGATCTGGTTTTTGGGATGATATACACCAAAATGAGGCAAATACCACACCTTCCCTCGGACGGTTTGCAAATGTTCCTTGGAAACCTGACTTGCATGCCCACTGTCAAGCAGCTTTTGCATGAACTGGATATAATCATCATTACCCTTTGCTAAAAGACTTATTTTTAATGAGAGTAATCTTTTCAAACACTGCATGTTCACGACTATTCGGTAGATTCACAGTTAGTTTTAAAAGGAAGGAGCATTTCCCAGTTTCCCAACTGATTTTTATGGATTCCTATACGTAACAGACTAATAAAACATCCATAAAATCATTTATGGATTCTACTTGTTCGGTGCCCCAAATTGAACAGGCATAATGAAGCTCATTGTAATCTAGCTGCATCATCTGTTGCAATTGCTTTGGACTAGCTGTAACCTACTTTGTTGACTGCGGGAATTATATCAGGCTCTTCTCGCTGAACTGAAATTTTGTTAGTAATTCTTGGTTTGTCATCATCCGTATGGCCATGACACACTCTACCCATGATTGTTAAAATTGTATTCATCCAAATTTGTATTCTTCAGCCCAGGGTTCACCTTCACTTCCATAGACGACTTGCAATGGTTGGAGAGCAGCCAGTACATTTTGGCCAATCAGCAAACCAATGTCTATATTTGGTTGGTAATGTATGTGTTGTGCTAATCCTCGCAGGTGTCTCCAAGATCTTGCTATGTCTGGTGTTGCAATGTCTTCACCACTTGTGGGAATCTGGTCACGAGAGTAAGCGCACGGAATTTTTATAGGTTGATAATGACCCTCGACATCTTGGGTTTGAAGGCCATTTACTTTTTGAACTTGGATACTGTTACTGCCAACAATAGTGCTGACTTCAAAAGTAACTTCTTGAGAGTGTGTTTGGAATTTATCAATAAGAGTGTTAGTGATAAACTCATCAGTAGATTGATCATCAAGAACTGCATAGGTGGGAATTCTAATTGCTTGGTTATGATTATTGAATATCAGTAATAAGACTATCCTAGTACATGAGCAATTCGATCGAGCTTGTGTGCAGACTTGCATACAAGCAGACTTGGTTTCTTTGTTTGCTTTGTCTCACGACGTATTATGCAGTGCTGTGACGTGCTTAAGGTTACATATACCACAGACTGGACTACCTTTCTTACACTGCTTTGCAATATGATCAGTAGATTGCACACAATTGAAACAAACTTTGTGGTTTTTCAGAAATTCTTTTCTCTTATCAAAACTCAAATTTTTAAACTGTTCACATTCATTCATAGCATGAGAATCTTTCTTGTGATAGAAACAATATATTTTAGCTTCCTCTGCTGAAACGTTAAACAGTTTATCACTTTGTTCAACTTTCTCAATCAGGGGTGCAGACTTGACTGACAAATTAACTACAGGATTTGGGAATGAGCTTTAACGATGAGATTTGTTGCTTTTGACCGTCTTCGGTTTAGCGATAACTGTCTTGACTATCTGGGGAATGTTCATTCTTTCTGCATGATAATGAACTAAATTAACAAGACATCATTTTAGTTCCTGAAGTTTACAGATTGACAGTTTGATAAAATAAAAAAAATAGTCATTTCACATCATTTTTACGGATATGAACCATGAATTCTCTTTTCCCTCTTTCCCTCTCTTCCTCTTTCCCTAGTTACATGCCATGCACGTTTCCGCATTTGTTTAGTAAATTTCTACTTACGGTGGCCATATGTGCTCGCCAAGTGCCTATTTTTTATACTATGTGCAGTAGTTACAGTAATTAATTGCTTTTACAGATTATCAAAACTACATTAGACAAATAATTATTATATCATAGCAAATTAAATGTTGATTCATTTTGTGATAAGATTGTTTTTCTTTATTGTAGGTTTATAGTGTCCTTGGTGATCGTCTGGAATGTGCTGAATTGTTGTTGAAAGCAGGAGCAAATGTAAGTTAATATTTGTCAGACTGACTGTAAATGACTCATCCTTTCTGCATGATAGAGAAAGTTGCACAAAGTGAAAATTCATTTTATATAATTAGTATTCAGTTTTATTATATGGATAATAGTGTTTTACCGGAAACTAAAACACTCGTATTTTCCATATTTTCATTCAGTGAAGATATGAAAAAGTTATGTACCAAATGTCTCGGATGTACGCGCGCGTCCTTACAAATTTCAGTAAAACACTATTAAAACACTATTATCCATATAATAAAAAGAACATTACACGCTGGCTTGAAGAAATGGATTTTATTTTTCGTGTTAAAAACAACATTTTACTCCCTCGCTGCGCTCTTTCGTAAAATATTGTTTTGACCACTCGAAAATAAAATTCATATCTTCGCGCCACCGTGTAATATCCTCTATATATTACATACTGTACATACGAATTGAATATTAGCAGCCATAGACAGCTGTTTCTGGCAATTTATGCAACAGCAACATGGCAAAGCTAATAAAGATGCTTTGATTCCCACAGAACTTAAGTATTATTGAAAGCATAAGGCTTGTGGGATGTGGATATAATGAAAAACACCAAGTAAAGATACCACGCATGCGTGTTTGCTAGTAGCTACCTTAAAGTAACTGAAACGTGCACTAAAGCAGCATTTACACGTAGATGGGTATATTTTTATCCGCATAAAAAAATATGTGTTTACACGTAAACGCTTATAGTTTATGTATCATTTTCGACCGTTTACACGTAAACGCATAGCTGGCGTTCTCAAAAATAGCTGGCTAAATCTATCGTTTTCGGCATTTACGAGTAAACGCTTGGCATAAAAGGATAAAAAATGTACATTTACAAAAATAGCCGGCTACGTGTAAACGCTGCCTTAGGCTACAATAGTTGCGGACATTACTCCTTCAGTCCTAAATCTTGAAGGTAACCTTTTATCCCTGCTACAAGCTACTTTACAATGTAAGGTAAAATTTTAACTTCTTTTTAATTAAGTCATTTCTTTGGTTTAAATATAGATGATTTGAACTATACGAATTATACGTACCTCTTCCATTCTCTAAATCATTAGTAAAAAGAATGCTGTGAACGGGTAATGGTTCTCGTTCCAGCTGTCCTTCCCACGAAACTCGATGCAATAGCCCTCCACCACTACAAACAAACAGTTCTTCACTCCTTGCCGCAACACTGTTAATAGAAATTTGTAATTATCAGAAATGGAACAGTTTATTTTCAAAAACATTTCAAATTCAAATTTTATTTTGGATTATCACTTTACAAAAATAAATTTATACATATATGCTAAAATATTAACCATACTATTAGAAAACTTTTTTAAAGCACGAAGCGTTCTTGTAGTCACGGAGGCCAATCGGAACTAAACTGTCAGCAAATGTCGCATATCTGAACACGTCATGCAGTCGTGGTGATTGTCACGGAGGCCTATAAGCCACCTTATGCCTCACTGTTGGTCTGTCAGAACTGCGAATTTTTTTATCAAAGGAATGGCTTCAAGCATAGAACAAATCGTTAATAAATCTTTGAAGCAAATTATTTACTTTCAATTACTTTAACACTAACATTTACTAAAGGTTCGTATGTCTAATCAATTTTACAATTTAAAGTTGGTTTACAACTGGGCTCTTCAAAGTCAGTTTTCCTGCCTTTTTGCCCTTTGTGCGTACGTCGTTGTAATACGCGCACTGTATAAGTTCAAAATTCGCGCCAAAAACACTGTTCTCAATCCAGTCCACTCATGGAAAATAGACCTCCGTCATGAAGAAATATTTCAGTGTTTAAGCTCCCTATTAAATTTATGGCAAGGGGGCTTTACTTAATATCAAGTCTCCTACTTGAGTTTTTAGTACATACAATTTACTTACGTAGGTCATTGCATTTAATATACAATCTGTAGTAAGTTCAATTTTGGTTCTGGTTTAGAACATTTTTAGATAATAACTATATAAAAAAAGTAATCTCTTAATTTATTTTTGAATAAATTGATTGAATTAATGGGAAAGGCCCCAGACAAATAAGAACAAATTGACTAACTTTGTTCCTTTTAGAAGGAATGTCGAATAAATGTTAGCATTAAGCTAGCAGGTGAACAGCACTTTCCGCGAGCTCTGATTGGTTCATCAAACACTGAATATCCTGTGCTATTCACCTTGGCCACTCAACCGTGAAAACATTAATTAGCTCTCGTTGCTCGCCAGATTTTAATAAAGAGTTTTAAAAAAAATATTTTAAAAAGTGCTACTTTAATACTAAAACAATTATCCCCCTCAGTGTCAGTGCCTAGCCACTAGTCACCTCCACTTTGGTGGATAATTTTCAACTATCTACAAATACAGTATCATTACATATCTTACCTTACGATGCCACCAGAAACAGTGACAATTGCTGCTTCTGTCAGTTTCAGGGATGGCACACCATTTCTTGGGCTTGTAGCACCTTGGTAATAACCCGAGGAGCTTTTGGGAAACAATTTCAACAACTGGTATTAGTTTTAAGTTTTTATAATTATAATAATCCACAATAATTCATTTTACAAAAAATAAAAAGTAATATTTCACTCATTGTTTTCTAGACTTTACACGTTTTTTATAATAATATACTATATAACAGAATATTGAGGTAGAAAGTGGGTCAAAAATTAAAGGAGAACTGAACCCTCAAATTGATTTTTCATCGTTTGAAGATTTAGGCATAGTAGAACAATTATATGAAGTTTTTGTAAAGCTGTTAGTAGAGCAGTTCAGAAAAAGTTTGATGTTTTGCAACAAATAAACAAAATTTGATCGGCGGCACAATATGTGATGTCAGCGGTTGTTTATGATGTAGGTTACGCTATTAGGATGATTAAAACGATGAAAAGCCATGGTTACTGTACGGCATTTGGCTGGTATTAGGGAAAAAAACTTTGTAAGACCTAAATTGCTTAAAAAAAAATCAAAATTTCAAAGCCAACTTCCATACTTATGCTCTGGATAACGTAAGCTACGTCATGCCACACTCATTTGCGACCATGGTATCAAAAACCATTGCATGCATTCTTGAGAGTTTTCTTCATTAACATGTTATGCTAAGAATATGTTAAGAATATACGAGGCTGGTATTTGTCAAAAAGATTTAAAATACTGTGGCTGAAAGGAAAAAACACTATTCTTATAAAAATCAGCGTGTAGATAAACTCTTTTGAAACCAAAAGCCAGAGTGCAAATTTGAAATACAAATAATATAACCTAATACATGATTGACACCACAACATATAATTTAAGTTAAGAAAATTAACACTTCGCAAATTTATCGTTTTTATAATAGGAAAGTAGAAGCACCAAAGATAGTATCACTTAATTCACTTCGTATATTTGAAGTGTCTTTTATCATTTTTAGTTGAAAAAATTCTAGCAAACATATTTTGCAATAGCAGTTTTAAAAAGGATAAATTTTGCACCGCAGAAAAAAAAATTTTGTGTACTGACGTTTCGGAGTGGAGTCCTTCGTCGGAGTGAATGCATGAAAGATAAAGAAAGAGGTGGTTATATAGTAACGCAATTCAAGATGAAACATTGAGATAAGTATGTAAAAAAACAAAAGGAAATAAAAGGATAGAGATTTGTGAAAAAATGAAATGTTATAAAGACAAAAAAATTCGGGACAACAGATGGTTAATAGAAAGTGAAGCGTTCATTTATCCCGTGGGGATTGAGAGTGCCCAAAACGTGAATTAGTCGCATTTCTTTAGTCCTGGACAATCGTTACCGCCGTTGATTACAGATAGAGCGAATGCAAAAAATTTAGAAACAGAATGACTAGAAGAAATAAAATGGCGAGAGACATTTCTATCCTTTTATTTCCTTTTGTTTTTTACAACTTATCTCATTGTAGAAATATTGAAGGGCCGCAGCCGGATAAAACATAGTTAAAAATTTTTAAAAAAGGATCTCTGGCTAAAATGATTAAAAAAGTACAAGCTTTCGACTGCCCGAACAGCAGTCTTCGACGGGTAAAATGATTGTTAAGAAAGCGATGAAAAACTTAGACTAAAAACGTGAATAGCAAAATAATAAAAATGTAAATAATCATGAATACTTGTTAAAAAGAATGTTATATTGCCCAGGTAACGGGCAAGAATTGTTTTCTGCGTGAGGTGTCACTCTGGTCTCTTTATCTGAATTATCTTTTGCATGCATTCACTCCCACAAAGGACTCCAATCTAAAACCTCGGTATAAAAACTCTTTTTACTAGGGTGTAAAATTTATCCTTTCTTAAAAACTGTTTCTGTAGAAACACCGACGCAGCATTCCATTTATGACATTTTGCAATAACAGAGCTTCGCTAAACAAACTAGCTGACACGACTTCTTTGAAGTGTCAGCATGACATATATGAATAAAACAAAATTATGAAATTCAAGACTTCTTTTTACTGATCGTTTGGTTTGAAGTTGCCAAAATTAAAAAAAAACCTCACGAGTAAACATACAGACATGGTAAGCAAATGATAAATCAACGCATGGCTTTGAAAATCACATCGCTAAGCTCGTCAAAGCCTTCATTCATAAATTCCTTGGAAATATAAAACAAACAAAAATAATTAATGGTGCCATACCACTTTCTTGGAATTCTCAAAATCTTTAGCTAGTTTTAATTTTGTTTTACACAATTCCATTGATGCTACTCATTTCCTTTATAAATCATCCTTACTAAGGAGATGAAAAAAAAACTTACTTCACTTGTCTGGGAGTGTACAAATAAACACCATTGTTTTTCTGAACTTCATAGAAAATGAGTTTGCCTTCAGATGTCTACGTAAAATACAAACGAAAACATGGTTCACAAGCAATCTCACACAATTCAATTTCAAAAGATGATAATATCCTTTAAGAAAACCAAAACAACATACGATATTTTAAACATTTTGAATTTAAACTATGCGTTCAAAAGCTAAGCAATTGCTTATGTAGTAAACGCTGATAAATAATGTTTACCATGAAAGAATTTCTTTTTTTACTGATGACAAGTTCCGTTTGATATTTTAAGTTTTTTAGCAATGTTTACAAGTCGTTAATAGTCGTTATGTGATAGGATCACATTAGGCGTGCAAAAAAGAACTCATTAACGTCCCGTACTAAAACATTCTAGTTCCCGTGCCCGCGATTCCTTGGACCCGTGCCCGCGGTCCCTCGAATCCGCGTCCGCGGTCCTGCATGTATCCTTTCCCGCGGACAGTACTGTAGTACCTCATGATGGACTCCAAATTAATAAGCTATCTTACTACTTAAGAGGTGCTGAACAAAGTTGCAGAGTCAACTAACTGGATTAGTATACGAGTCATTGTGTGCAAGAAACACAAGTTCTGATCGTTTATCGTTCTAAAGGGTTTGCATTAAGTTCTGAAGCATATTAAACTACCTGATACCAAAAATCGAATAGGTATTCTCGGTACTTTCAAAAACTAAAATGTTTAGTGTAATCCACAGCCTCTAGATAGATAAAGATTAACCTATATTTCGACAGGGTGGCCCAGTCAGTCAATCAAGTCTGTTATCAAGAGGGGCTCTGAACATAGCTATAACAACGGTTAAATGGCAGACGCAACCACACACACACAATCTTCACAACATAGACATACAAACACCAACCTTTTAGATTTTGACGATCAGGACAACTTTCTCCTCGATGAAGCATTCCTCTTACACGACGAACCCCTTAACCTTACATTAACACGTAACATTACACCCACAACAGACCTTACAACCCAACCCGCCAACACACCCTAGACAGAGAACACACAGATTCAGCGCAAAGGCATTGTATACAAGGGACCCGAGTCGCGATCGTTATCAATGCAAATGCATTGTATGAAAGAGACATGCAGACTCATTTTAAATGAGTTGAAAACTAGCCTGATGTTTAAATATTGCTGCAATAGCATTTTGCAAGAAGGGCTAGACGTTTTGAGTTAAAGATGAATAAACACCACGAAACAGCAATTTGAAATAAAAAATATTAGAGCAGTCTTGATTGGAACTAGTGGGCTAGTGTCCACATTAATTACTGGGTACCAACTTATTGCTTACGAAAAAAGAAACGCGCCATCAACTTGCTTCAACTGTATCAAGAGACTGCTTGCAAATCACCCCGCTGTGCTGGGGTATTTTCATACTTGTATTATCCAATGTAAGAACAAGACCAGTCTTGGAGCTGCTCTGCTGCAGTATGGATAGCTGGTGACATTTGATTGAAGGCATTTACACCAAGAGTCGTATTAAAAACAGTCAGAGTGAAACAAAAGCTGAGGAAAAGCTACAAATCCCTATAGCAAAAGTGCTACGGGGCTGGCCACGTTTTGCCGAGTATAGAACATCAACATCACTAATGTTCACTGAAGGTAGAAAGAGCAATATACCAAACAAACGTTTTAATGAATTCGTCTCTTGCATCCAGGCAGGTCATTTAGGGGAGTAAGTACGTCTTCCACGTTCAAAGGATGTCCTGTTTGGGTCTGGCATGAGGCAACAAATCTGGCAAGCAGCTGCAGTATTTGTGCCGATCATACACCGGTACAAGCAAAGCAGCCACAGACAACACTTAAGCTTCCCAAGCACCATGGAACATCATTGCACACGATCCTTACACCCTCGATAGAAAGGAATTCCTGATAATGGTTGATGTCTACAGTGGATTATGGGATGTTGAAAAACTAAATTGTATCTTAAGCTACATCTACCACGCACCACAATAATAATAATAGGCTACATCCGATCCAAAGAGGATCACGAATGCTAGTCCACGACTACATCTGTCACACGTTTCCGCTGAGTCATTCCTTTGTCTCGCCACCGTTTTTTTGCTGCTGCACCCTCGTAGACCCTTTTTCGCCACTCCGCCTTCTCAGCACAACATTTCTCAACCTCATCCTCCCGAATCAGTGCCGTAGCAGGGCAAAATTTTTTGGGGGGGGCCAAACTTGGCAGAGTGAGTTGTCTTTGTGGGAGCCCCGTAGGAAAAAATGGAAAACCTATCTATTAATTATATTTCTCCAATATTTCTGGGGGAAGGGGGGGGGGGGAACCAAAGCCTCCTCGACCCCTTCCCTAGCTACAGGCCTGCGAATTCCACAATGGCAGAGATCATCACGAATATGATCCTGGAAGCGAAGGAGAGGTCTGCCTCTGGCATGGTGTCCAGGGCTGACCTCACTGAACAAGATCTTCTTCAGTAGACAATTCTGAGGCATACAGCATACATGTCCAAACCAACGAAGTCTACGCTTCATGAGGATTGTACGCATGCTGTCACACTGAGTGCAATGTAAGACTTCTGCGTTTGACACCCCGTCCATCCAATTAATTCCCAGGATCTGCCTCAGACTTCTCAAAAGAAAGGTGTTCAATTTCATGATCTGCGCAGCATAGGCAGACTGGGTTTCTGATTCGCAGAGCAAAGTAGAAAGGGCGCACAAGGTATAGACTGCAATTTTGGTCTTTAACCGAAGCTTCCTATTTTCCCACACCCTCTTTCGTAGGTGTCCAAAACGGATGGAGGCTCGGGCAATGCGTCTATCAAGATCTGCTTCCATGTTAGCCCTGTTGGAGATGCATGAGCCAAGATAGCAAAATTCTCTAACTACCTCCAGCTTGTTGTTCACTGAAACCTCGATAGGTACCCCTTGATCTTCCACCGCTCCCTGGCACATGACAAATGTCTTTGACATGCTGATCGTAAGTCCAAAACCTGCACAGGAAGCTGCAAAGCGGTCAAGCTGAATTTGTAAAACTTTAGCACAGTGAGCAACCAGTGCTGCGTCATCTGCGAACAACATGAAAAACATCATCTTGCTTGCTATGGAATATGTATGACCGAGTGTATAGCAATAGCTGTTCAATGGTTTCCCACTTATCTAGAATACATTTGTCATCAACCACTCCCAGAGCTCTCCCTTGATGTTGTGTGGGAATGGAAAAAGGCCCTCGCCACTGCTGGTTGTTTCTGCAATTTGCTGACAAAATTTTGTAATTAATTTTATTTGCACGGTTGTTAATTCTCGCTGTCTTTAAGGGCTCTGAAAATAAATTTAAAACATTAGTAAGTAAATTGCGTAAGGTGCGTGTTATTGAACCTTCATATCTTTCATTATATTTCAAAGTTTGGAGGATTTTTACATTTTTTCAAGAATTAAATTTAACAGTCAGTGTAAACGATGCAACATCGCCAACAAAAAGGAAGATTATTGTGTTGACTTTTTGGAATCAGCCATGTAAATAGGATCAGGAAATAGTTAAAGAAGATCTACAGTAGTTCCACATTTATGTGATTGAAGTTGCGAGGCATTTAAGCATTTTTTTTTTCATTCAAACCAAATTTCATGCTTTTACTGTACAGAACTGGAGACTTCATTGAAAATGTGTGTTCAAGTTTCACTATCAGTGGAATAACCACAAAAACACATACCCATAGTGAAACAATCTAACCAACGGCAGATAGTACCAAAGCAGCTAGATTTTCAATTTGAAGTTCCTCAGTCAGCCAGTGTCTTACTGCAAACATACAGAACAAGAGCAGAACTAGTGAATTTGATTCAGTGTCACCAATCAGTTCGATTAGTTACTGTAGAGACGTTTGTCGGAAAAACTGAGAGACGTGCTGATTATAACTGCTACCTCCGTTCAACCAGTTGTTGTTGCTGATATTATCATGTAATACTTCAGCAGTACATTGTACTATGTATATCTTTTATGATAGAGACTGCTAGCAAAATTAGCCACGCTTCAAGGAAGCCGTTCAAGACTGGATTGATATGTTCTGTATAGAAAGTATGAAAGACTAAAGAATTTCAATTCTGATGAGCATTGGAGCAAAATGGTGGATAACTTTACTTTTGTAATGTACGGATTCAAAGCATATTTTTCCAACAAAAATAGTCACATCAAAATAATAGGAATGCTCATTTGGATTCAAGAACAATATATGCTATAGAATGCCAATAAATGCTATGAAAAATGCTTGCTCTGTGATAGACAGCGCAACCGAAGAAGAGTGATGATTGGCTTGTTACCAACCTCGGCTTGTTCAAAAATCAAGGCTCAAGCGTGTGCATCAGTTTTTTTATTCTATGTCGTTCAAAATGATAACTAAAGATATGTAGCTGAGTTGAGCTTGCAAAGGTACTCAAGCTGAACAGAATAAACTTGGGCGTGGTGAGTTCCTCATGCGAAATGTCTTCGAGCACATTAGGAAGCACACAGGCTTCAAGCGAAATTCAACTCTCGTCTATGTAGTTGTGGCAGTCAAGTACTCTCACTGGGAATGATTCAGTACATCTTTATGGGAGAAGAGCATCCAATTAGCCCACACAAAAACCTACACTCCGCCAAGAAATTAATTCCAACAGTTCCATCAACCAAAGCAGAGCTGTTAGAGGAGGCAACCGGCCAAAAGCGTCCCTCTAGAATTTATGACGACGTATTAGAGGTAGTGGGTGGAATGCTTGATTGCATTCTTTCTTCAGGCTTGCCTCGCAAGCAAAGCTCAAGAGGATGAGTTTGCCACTTATGGCTTGAACTCGCAAAGGAGGATAAAACAGTTCATAACTTGCACTGGACTCCATCCCCAAGGGTTGTCTTTTATCTTTAAGATCAGACTGATGATATTCTGGGAGACTGTTGCTCTCCTGAATCTAAGAGCATTTTATCGATAGATACCACTTTTAATGTCGGTAATTTCTACCTTACTTCAAATACGTACCACAGCAAGAAGATATTAAATAAAAAAAACACAGAAAGCCTGCTAATCTGCCTGGTCCAGCAATGTTGTACACTTCAAAGACTGGTAACGACTTCCTATAATATTTCATTCACAACCACCTAGAACGCAGTTCCGAGCTAGAACGTGTCGCAGTCACTGGTGGAGACAGGGATACGGCACAGGCAAGTTACCTGAAGTCCCTAAAAGGATGTACCTTCCTACCCTGTAAGAAGCATGTGGAAGATGACATCACAAGGAAAATAGCCGACATGGGCTTGAGTGCTGTTCAAAAGGAAATCCTTGAAGATATATTTGGAAATGACAGCAAAGGAGAGAAAGGGATCATCGACAGTGAAAGTGGCAAGGAGTTCCTAGCAAAAGTAGAAAGCGTATCAGGCAAATGGGACAAGCTAGAGGAAGAGATCACCAAGAAAGACCCAAGATTTTCAACATACTTCCAACGTCACGTAGAGGAAGACATGAAAAATGAAATGTTGCTGCCAGTTAGAAGAAAAGCAGGACTTAACAACGAGATCTTCTACAATAATGTTCAAGAAAGCTGGAACACAGTTTTTGAAGGAAAAGTAAAGGAGAAGAAAGTCTTGGTATTGGTTTTAGGCCAGAGCTTAAATGCACTAGGAGTGAGGCTATAAAGCTTTATCAAGATTCCATTCTTCAAGCCCGAAGAGACATAATAATAATAATAATAATAATAATAATAATAAATTTAATTCTTATATTGCGCACTTTACATAAAAATGATCAAATGCGCATTACAATACATGCAAGTATATATAAATAAACGTAATCTAAGTTTAAGACCTACTACTACTAATAATAATGATTATGTTAAAATTTAAAATATTTCTATACAATAAAACTTAATTAATATATACCACATATAAAAAAAAATTTATTTAAAAAAAGGCTTCCTTAAAAAGATACGTTCAGTGTTTTTGCAAGAATTTAGCAATCCTTACAATCCAGAGCAAAATGGTGTCACTGTAGATCAAACCGTATTGTCATGGAGGCAGCTAAATCAATGCTGTAGAAAGCTAATTTGCCTCTGCAATTTTGGGCAGAAGCATGCAGTACTGCAGTTGCAGTTTACCTTCACAACCACTGCCCCACTGTAGCACTCAAAGATCAGACCCCAATTAAGTGCTTGTTAGGAACAAATCAAATGTCTAATCTGAGATTCTTTGGTTGTGTTTCTAAGTACTGTGCATGTGCCACACAGTTACAATAAAGTAGAAAGTTGGATGCTAAAGCACATAAAGCAATTTTCGTCTGTTACATCGCAGGCCTAGGGCTGGGTTGTTCAAAGGTGGGCTAAATTTAACCCTGGGTTAAGTAAAAATTACAGACACAAGACATAGTGCTTCTATAAGAAAAAGATTAATACAGTAGTTCTTGAAAAATACCGTTCAAATTTTGCTTGGAAAATACTTGTTAATCCAAACTTACGGGTCACATCCATCTCTGTTTTAAGTTTAGAAATGAAACAATGGGTTAAACTTTTAACCCTTGACAATAGCATTAATCAGCTTTTGAACGATTTGGCCCAGGCACAAATAGATACAAGTTGTATGACTTGGAAAAAGAGACTTTCACGGTAAGTTGAAATGTCAAGCTCTTTCAGGAAAGATGTCATCATTTTGGCTATAAAACTGTACCTTATGCAGATCTATCAAATCTTGCCAAGCATTGTTTTTTCCAGAAGTTGATGAAGAAGTCCAAGTTATTCCTGAGAACTTCATACCAGAACAACTCAGTGATACAGATAGTGTCGAGGCAGTGGGAACACACCTCGATGCAAATGATGAAAGTAGACAGTGACCTGCGCCTGGTGTTGGCTACTTTTGAAAACCCTACTGGGTGGTGATGGTTAGCATTCATGCCTCCCACTGCTGTGATATGAGTTCGATTCCAGCCTGGGGCTGAGATTTGTCAGTCTCAATCTGACTCTGTGGGTCTTTTTCCAGGCACTCTAGTTTTCCTCCCTCCACAAAATTGACTCATAGCTATTACCCACTGGTTGTTGTGCTGCACTCCACACCTTCACATGCTTTCAGTCTGAACTTCTAGAGTCACATCCTTACAATTCAATCCAAAGACTGCAATAAAGGTAACTAGCTCAAGTCATTACTGGTAGTAGTTAAATACAGGGTTCACAAATACGCCAGATTTGGTGTATCTTACGTCAAAATTGTTCAGATGACTCCACTGAGGTTACGGGGGGAGTCACTTCGACACCAGACATTTTCAGTAGCAAACACAGTTTTGTCCTTACCTTTTTCACAACAAATGCAATTTACGTTAATTGTAAAAGTTGTAA
>JAOBAY020012563.1:0-15098 GCA_025331085.2 Zoanthus sociatus | reverse complement strand
GTGGATTGGGTGGCTAACCATCACCCTTTTTGGAGCAAGAAAATGGAATATCCTCAGTATAAAAATGTGTCTAAAATGACATAGAGGAGACTGTCAAAAGTCAAAGTTTAATGTAAATTGAAAGAATCAGTTGCTAAAGTTCGGCAGGTGTCATGGTATCAATGATCAGTTGTGTTTAATATGTACTACTGTCAATAATTAACTTAGGCATAAATTTTAAAAACTTTTTTATTTACGAGAACTACATTTTGTATACATTTAATACAGGAGCAAGTTAAACGTGTGTTTGAGACCCGTTTCAAACCACGCTCTTAGTTCGTGTCAAACTAAGTTGAGCAGTTTGTAATTAGTTCAGTTACAATGTCGCATAACTTTAGCAAATGCGGTTATTTTTGCCTAGCCGTTTTCCATTTATATAAATGCACAAGATGGCGGAACAGTCTATTTCATCTTCTAAAGTTAATAGGTCATTGTCAAGAGTATAAAGTCAATAGGTCATTGTCAAGAGTATAAAGTTCATAGGTCATCGTCAAAAGTATTAAGTTAATAGGTCATTGTCAAAAGTATAAAGTTAATAGGTCTTTGTCAAGAGTATTACGTTCATAGGTTATTCTCAAGAGTTTGAAGTTCATAGGTTATTATCATGAGTGCAAAGTTCACAGTTCATTTGCAAGAGTACAAGGTTTTTATATAGGTAATCGGACACTTGTACACAGGATATAGGAGTTATAAAAAAATCATATTTCAAAAAATTGTTCTCTATTTTTGCTTAATCATTAAACAAATATTGTATACTTTAAAAGCATCTTTATTGGTCGTTAAAAACACTCTTTATGTATACCTAAACATGTTGCAATAAATGTCCAGTAGAATGGCTAATTAAATGATCTTTGAATGAGGAAAATTTCATGAATTAGACAACTATTTACAACTAAATATATACAATACTTTGATTTTCTTTACTATTTTCTTACTTGTAAAATTTTGAAAACACCATTTAGTGAGGTGTGTTGGCACAGACAATGTAATTCTTATAAGAAGTTGCTTTAGAAAACAATTGAAAGTACATTTCAACAAGCATCAAAACGACAAACAATATTAAACAGTTAATTTAGTCAGTTTCAAATCAATGTCAATTTTTTTCGTATGAATAAAAATTTTAATTGTTTGTTGCGACAACCTGACAATCAAAACTGTGAAGTGGAATAAGTATTTTTTAAACATAATGGAAAAAATATTTTTAGGGTATGTATGTAAACGTTTAGAGATTGGATACACAAAAAGAAGACAGACCTATGCCTTATCACACTTTAGAACATGTATCGCCAGATCCACTGATTTTTGAATGTAAGTAAACGGAATTTACTTGTTTCCTTTTTGGGATCAGGATCTGAGGCGTTATGTGGTACGTGAAAAGTAGTCTGCCTTGTATTTTGAAGGTCGAATACTTTGACTAGAAAACGGTCGACGAGCCGAAGAAAATATTTTTAAAAATTGTTCTTTTACCAGGAAAAGCAACGCCTAGCAACTTTAAGTTTTTACACGAGCAATGTTTAGCGATGTATTTTGCTTAGTGTTTTAGCTTTAGAATATGGTAAAGCATACAAGCTATACTAATCGGTAACATTAATCTTCAATATAATCAAAGTCGCGTTATATGAACCTAAGAATAATATTTAATTATCTTGTTGTATCTAATACCAATTTCTAGCAACTATTACAACACGCATCTTCGTTAAAAGAAAGTTGCTCTCCACGTGCTGTAATCTTTTATTCTCTCCTCTTTTTGGTATTGTGTATAAATGTTCTTATATCGCCAATAATAATTTTATCACTCGCTTAAAACAGCGTTTTCCAAGATAAACCATTCGTGTCAACAAAATGTTATGCGTGAATACAAGTTTACTTCTAGGTGTCATTTCATTGTAGTTTCACAATCATCGGGACACCTAATCAATCAAATAGTCCGTGATTCGAAGAAGGAACTCCCAACTTTTTTGGGTGCTTATGGTCATCGTACCATTTAGGGGTAAAAATTCAAGGATTTTGTACAGCTTAGATACCAGAGACGAAATTCTACATCTGCGTACAGTGCGTTACTTTTAGGACTTCCTTAGAATCATACAAATGTAATTGATGCTGCTATATCTAGCTTCCTTAAATTGATTGAAATATTGTCTGCATGTACACTATTTATGGTACCTCTTAGGGTTTAAAATCGACCTGAACCACGCCTAGATTTGTACCTCTGACAGGTTCCATTAAAGTTTTGCAACAAGCACCCCTTCCAAAAAAGGTGGGAGTTCCCCTTCCCCTCCGGGGTAAATATGATGTTTATCATCTTAAGGTGCTTACTCAAGCAGAGCCTACGATTTCCCAAATATCTATGCATTTTACATGACAGGGAATAACAAGGGCTCAGCTGAAGTTACCGCAAGTCAGAAACAAATGTTAAACTTTCGCATATTATCCTCTGACTTGACCAGAGTTGATCACTGTCTGTCTAATGGGATTAACGCACAGTGTTCATGATCTTAAACTGGAACTGGGAAGTAAAGTTAAACGCTGCAGCTGAGTACCGTTTTGTGTTCCACAAAAAAGAGTGTTCCGCAGATCAAACTTCGCTTTGCAGAGAAGGTCTTAAGTAAACTGTCCTTTTGCCATCAACAGCCATAATACGAGTTCTTCTACTCAAAGGTTCCGAGTCTGCATCATCACTGTTTTCATTCTCATTGTTCAGAAAGTATTTTGTGTCGCCTTTGGACGTATCATATCCACTTTCCTGAGAAAGGTTACTTGCCATATTGTACCGGCCATTATTTCCCACGGGGTTGCCATCTTTGCACAATGCATTGTTAAAACTCGTCCATATGTTGTCTACACTGCCAAACACACTTGAACCCAAAGAATCCCTGGGAGTTGCTTCCTCCTCGGAAGAAGAAGGAGTCGCTGGTGCAATTGGACTCAGTATCGGTGACTCGAGCTCCAAGTAATCCTGTTTTGGTAAATATATTGAAAAATCAAAACCCAGAACAAATATTACACATTCTTTTTTATAAGAACAACTTTATAAGAACAATGAGGCTCTGATTGGCCAAAAATGAAGAACAATTTAAGAACAAGCTCAGGCTGAAAAAAAGTGAAAATGTTTTTAGTTGAAACTTAACTGCATTGTTTCCCATTTATTATTTTTTACCATTTATTATTATTACTATTATAAATATTAAATATTATCATTATTATTATAATTATTATTATAATCCCAAATGATACACGGATGAAGATGATCAGCATAGTTTTTCAATACCTTTTCTTTGACCTTCTGATTTCCGGGTTCGATTCGCGTTAGGAAAACAGAAGTTTTTCCTTCTGAGTAAAATAAACTTGTGTCAACACGAGCATTTCTTCTATAGTTACTTCAAAACTGAAGATATTTATTCAAATTATCATTGTTATTATTATTGCTATTATTATTAATACTATTATTTTTACAATTATTACTATGATAGCTACAACTAGTACAACTAAGGCAACTACTAGTATTACTGTATACTTATTAGTTTTAAACCGCATCAGCTCGTCAATGGAGAGACCTGACTCACCTTTCCTGACCAATTGCTTAACATAACGTCGTACTCTTTCACCAGTTCCCCAAAAGTAGGTCTTGATGAAGGGTTCTCGTCCCAGCATTTTCTCATTAAAGAATACCTGAACAGAGAAAAAACATTGATTCTTAACCCTTTACATGCTAGACTTTTGAAAGCCAAAAATTTTAATTTTCTTAGAAAATAAAAACTCCACAATTAGTCAAAACCACTGACATTTCTAGATTATACTTGCAAAGACATAAACAATGAATGGTCATTTAGTAAGGTTTAATCAACAGGTTCAAAAGTTAAGATAAGTTTAATTTATATGAAATCGTTTTTAGCAGGACAAGGGTTAACTGCCTTTGCGCCTCCAATTGTTTTCAACAAGAAAAGTTTAAAAAAATTGAGATATTCTAAACGATATTTAAGACCTTCAAAGGTAACTTTGCTTTTCGTTTTTACAAGAAAAGATCCAGGTGGTATTTGTGGGAAGCGAGCCGAACTCAGTATTTTGTCTGAAGTGCGGGAAGTGGATCCATGCAAGATGCGCGAAAGTAGAGTGTACTTTTAAGAATTTCAGGACAATCAGGCAAGCTCCGATTATGGGAAAATACTTACATTTCTTCCTGGCAGTTGACAGGCCTCTCCATTCGATGACCAGACTTGAGTAACTCAAACAGCTTTTCTATAGGAACTCCAGGATATGGCGACCCACCTTAATAGGGAAAATGAAAACTTTACTTCGTGAGGCACAATCATATTCTATCATCCAACAACTCCACAAACGATCATTACCAAAACTAATATAATTAGTATCATTATCTCCACTAGAAAGTCAGCATCCATCATTGCAATTACAGCCATCATTATTGAGTTTTATAATCATCAATCACTATCATATCATCATTATCCATGATCATCGTCGCCATCATCATACATCATCACTTATCATAGTCGTCATCATCATCACTTCCATTATCATCAGTTTATCATCATAAACGTCATCATCACAATCTCTAACCATCATGTCGTCATTATTCATCGTCATCATTCACCATCTTAGTCATCATCACTATTTCCATCATCAACATTTACTGCCATCGTTATCTCATCATCATTTAACATCGTAAAGATCATTACAGTCAATCACCATCATCAGTAATTGTCATCATTTCAAAAATTCATTACCACTCTTCTCGTCATCATATCATTATCTTCACCAAACACCATAATTAAATCCATCACCAAGTTGTACTGCGAACAGGGGATGGTACATCAAGAGAGAAGCAAGACTACAAATGCAGCTAATTGTGAGGGGTAAATTTTATTCTTGTCGCTTATTTTGATAATAATAAAAACCCAACAACACTGAAGTCTGTTATAAAGGGTAGTTGAAACTCAAAGATATCAATAATCACTACTTACCAAAAGTCACAATCTCCCAGGTTAAAACTCCAAACGCCCAACTGTAGAGAAATTATAGGCAATGATTAAACCCAGCGGCATTAATGGTAACTTACCTAAATTCTCCGAATTAAATCTCATACTTTTTATACAAGCGGTTTGGTAGAGTTTCGCTTTTTATCTTGCATAAAATGTTTGACCCAATGAAATCCTTAATTCTCTTAAGCAAACACATAAGTTATGTAAGAAGAATTGAGATGCCGGTAAACCGCTTGGGGTTGAAAGCCTCAAAACATTTGACACGAAGAAAAACAAAAGCAGACTGCAGAGGGCAGGGAAAGTGTCACTGACGTTCTTTCTACGTTGACCGAACAAACTGAAGAAGCTTCCCCATCAGCACAACTAATCCTCCTTTCACGTCCTTCATAAATTTCTTCTTTGAGCCACGTTTTAAATTCTCACGTATCCGAAATCATCTTTATTGGATGATTTTAATCATAACATACAACGCCTCCAAGCTCTGAGTTTTTATCATCAACAGCATGCATCTTTTAAACAAATAATTAAGAAATGTTAAGAAAAAACTTACACATCGCTTTGAGTCGTGTAAACGCGGTCAAACAATGCTTCGAGAGCCATCCATTTCACTGGTAGTCTTCCCTATTCAAGGCAAAACAAAAATCATTTAATGCATTATTAATTACTATTCCAATGAAACATAAATTTGAAATTTCTAAATTTTCTTTATAGAATTAGGGTTTCAAAGTTCAACGCCAAAAAATTCTACAGTAGTTTAGATTCTTTATCTGATATTAATTTTCAAAATTTACAACTATTGGGGCTGATATCTAATGGAAAAACACCAAATGGTAATGTAAATAAAGCGAAACTCATTTCAATTAAGACTTCAACCTTTTCAGTACTTTTCAAATACCGGAGTTGCAAGGATAAATGGTTTTACTAGCTTTCCATGCAGACGTCTACTTCTTTTACTACTTAATGTGATGATCAAAAAATTTTGTCCTTTAGTTCCTTGAGAATTCTCACAAACTTTGCCGAAGTTTTCAACAAGCTATAAAAGCACGAAGAACATATTTTATTTCTTTTATAAAATTAGTTTTCAAAGAGAAAGACTGCATACGAGGGCGCGTGTGTATACTTAATAAATTTTTTGCATGAAACTTTCACTTCTCACAACTTGGAAGAAGTTAACTATATTGCTCACGTCATTTTCCTGCTTCAAAGCGCTATGAAAACACTTATAGAGTAATCAAAAAGCACGTAATGTCTAAACTATTTTATAAAATTTATCATACTGTGAAATAGTAAAACAAAAACAAATGCAAAACCTACGTCTGTTGTTTTTCTGTAGTAATCGATTTCGTGAACGTCTCTGGCCAAACCAAAGTCTGCAATTTTCATAACTTTCTCCTCACCAACTAGAATATTCCTGGCAGCTAAATCACGATGTATGCACTGCAAAGAAAAAGCTGCCATGAGTACTTGTTGGGTTGCTAGCTAGCTTGCTAAATCCTTTACGAGCCTAGTGCCCCATGGCGCAGGCGCTTATCTCCGGTTTCTGCAGTGTTAAGCGTATGAGAGTCTTTGACTCCCCCTGGATGGGACACAAATCCATTGCAGGTTAGCTCCCAGCAAACGCTGGTACTCATTCACCTACCCCGGAAGGATGGAAAGCTGAGTTGGCTTAGGCGGAAAAGAAGGTCACTTAAATATTCGAATCTCGGCAAACTGCCGGGATTGAACTGAGGACCTTGTGGTTGGAAAGCAGAGAACTTACCAACTGCGCCAACCACGTCCGCCCATCCACGGGTTGTATTAACACAATAATTATTCGATCATTATTGTAAGACAAACGAAATATACACTTTTTTTTTATAAGAACCAATAAATTTTGCCGAGGGCAGGCTCATTGTTCTTATATTCTTGGCTGACTCAGCCTTAATTTGTTTATTCGTAATTTGTTTTTATTTCTGTGAGCAGTTTGAATTATTTTTTTGTTCATTCTTGTAAATATTGTTGAAACATATGCAATAATTTTGCAATATACATGTGCAACAGTTGCATGCAACTGATCGATAGAGGAAGTTTCAAAATTTCATGAACGCGTTAGTGCATTATTTGGGACAATGGCAATACTAGGAGTAAGCAGAGCTTAGAAAGTGCGGGCGGGAAACTGAGGAAGTATTATTATTGGATTATTTAAGACATAAAACACTCTTTGTTGAAAATCTTTTGTTTTTAAAACAATATTTTAGTGCTAACCGCAAGTCCCAAAAAATAATGTGCACATTGCTAACGTAAATTACAAGATTCAGTAAAGTTTCAACTAGAAACATTTCAACTTTTTTTCCAGCCTCAGCCTGAGTTTGTTCCTAAATTTCTACTCTTCAAGACAAACAAAATGAGTGGTCACTTTATAGGGTTTAATCAACTCGTTCAATAGTTAGAATGAATAACACCAATCATTTCTACTCTTCAAGATAAACGAAATGGATGGTCACTTTATAGGGTTTCATCAACTGGTTCAAGAAATAGAATGATTAACACCAATCATTACTACACTTCAACACAAACTAAAGTTAGGAAACGCTACCTTTTTTGACGAAAGGTACTCCATTCCCCTTGCTATTTGGTAAGCATATGAGACCAAGTTTACCAACGTCAACTGTTCTCCTTCTATCTCGGTACCAGGTCTTCGGTCACGTAGAAACTGGCGCAAGTTTCCGTATGGTGCGTATTCGACGATGACAAACAAAGGACCTAATAATCAATGACATATGAATCATTGAACACTTTTTATCTTTTACTTAGCGCTGTAACGTTAACATTCAGATAAAATAAGGTTAATACTGTGTCTCATATGTTATAGGCTTATTTTATCTCCTATTTCAATGTCAAAAACTTCTATCTGCTCACAAATCTTGATTAAACAGCAAAAAAAATATTTAAAATAAAAACCAAACTATTGCAGTGGACTGCAAATTCGTATATTGACAGATAATCGAATGTTTTAAAAAATTAAGCGAGTCATGGTTTTAAAATGAGTTAAAAGAGCGATGATTATCCTACTTGTACACACCTGCCGTACGTTTCCAAACACGAGCCGACACTAAAAGATTACGTTTGATATTCCAAATTTTGATTCGCCAATACAATGATAGAAAATAATTGCTTGCTTGAATAGGTTTTAGAGCAATTCGAATGAGTTTTCTAATCATTTATTGAACGTTTTTCTCCATCATGAACAAAAAAAAGTTAAAAGAGATGACCAAACAATAAACTGCTTTTACGTTTCCAAATTCTTAAGGACGACTATAATATATCATTTTTAAAATCACAATAGCCGTGGTTACACGAGAATCCATCTCGATTTCTAACCAAGATTAGCTGTCTTGGCTTGAGTTAGCCTTGGGCTGGAGTTACCCGAGTTGGTCTTATCCGAGGATAAGTAATAATAAGTTATTAATTTCCCGAGGTTAAAGGCCATGTGAAGCCACAGCTATAGACCTTATTCATAAATGGCGGCGGTTTTAATATTGTTTTGTCTTTATTCAAATTAGCCCTAAAAGCCTCGTTCTTGAGTTAAACTTTCAACAGAATATGTTACTCAAAACGAGGCTACAGTAGGGCTAATTTGAATGAAGACAAAAGAATACCAAAATGGCCGCCATTTTCGAATAAGGTCTATAGAGTGTGTACTAAAGTGAACAAGTAACAAAATTTGATTTGTTAAATCACTAATTTGGTTGTAAGATTGAGAGAGAACAAGATGAAAAATACTTCCATGCCGAAATTTAGCATACTGCCACCCATCAGTGATAGAAGATTGCCACGGTTATATACTCTGATGAGCCATGCATACAAATCCTTTTTATATTGGCTTGGCTCGTAACGTTAAGAACCAAGCCAATTTTAAAAGCATTTATATGAAGTCATATCTAACTGACATATTTAGTCTTGACAGCTCGGATCATCTCAACAAATCCCACAAGTTTATAAATTTTTATTTTGTGACGTCACACTTTACTACTCAATTGTTGCTCTACCGAAAGGCTAAGGTAACTCATGCGAAACGTCAGCTCTTTACACTACAGTCTGCGAGGTTAAAAACATTTTAACATTGTACAAAACTTAAGATTTTCTTGGCAATATTCAAATATTTATTCCACTTTTTTCAAGAGAAATAAGTTTGGATACCAAAAGAGTCCTCACCATCCTGCGTGCATGCTCCGAGCAAGTTGATTATATTCACGTGTTTCCCAATTGTCTTCATCACTTCCATCTCGGAAATCAAATCTGCTAACTCGTGGTCAGTGGCATCCTCTGAAATGAAAAAACAGCAATGTGATAATAATTAACAACAAATTACATATCTTTTTGTGTTTCAAAAGAACCTTTACAAAAGTGTTTAAACAAGGAGAATGAACTAATCACTTTTAGTTGTACGGGTTCATCGGCTCCTTCTCTAGGTACCGGAGGCATAGTAATACAGATTACGTAAATCTAGTTTTAAACAGTTGTACGGGTTCTTCGGCTCCTTCTCTAGGTACCGGAGGCATAGTAATACAGTTTACGTAAATCTAGCTTTAACCAATGGAAAGCACTAAAATAAAGCTGAAGCGGACATTCAACCAGTCAAGAAGCACTTCCTTCGCTACGCACAGGAACGCCCGGTTCATCACCTGACTCATTTGGCAAACAATTTAAATAATTTAGACTAAAGCTCTCTTTAGTGTTTAAACAATCTATACTTTTTTTAGCAAAGCAACAGGCACAAAATAACCAACTTTTGAACTTGTCAAGACGTTGAATAGTAATTATTCTCCTTTATGTATATCACCATCATTTTTACTCAAAATAAGTGGTAACCTTATAATTTAGGTGTCATCAGCTGGTTTAAAAGTTAGAGTGCTTAGTAATACCAATCATTTCTACTTCACAAAACAAACAAAACCTGAGTGGTCACTTTATAGGGTTTCATCACTGGTTCAATAATTAGAATAAATAACACCGATCATGTCTACTCTTCAAGACAAACAAAATGAATGGCCACATTATAATTATAGGGTTTTATCAACTGGTTCAAAAGTTAGAATGGATAACATCAATCGTTTCTGCTCTTCAAGACAAACAAAATGAATGGTCACTTTATGGGGCTTCATCAAATAGTTTAAAAGTTAGAGTGAATAACATCAATTTCTACTCTTTAAAACAAACAAAATGAACGATTCCTGTACATATTGGTTATAACTAAAAGGCCAAAATCGTTTGTGAAATCGGATTTGGTACAATTAGAAAAAGTTAACCAACAACTAAATGGGCATGTACACAGCTTGAAAGAAACTCGCTATAATTCAACCCAGTATTATTTACTTGCCTTTAAGCATTTTAACAGCTACCACACATTTATACGGCATGTTTGGAAGTCCAGTAGCTTCCGCTTTCTCGACACGACCAAACGCACCCTCACCAAGAACCTCTAGACGTTTGATCTGATCACGGTTAATTTCCCACAGGTCATCAAGTGGCAAGTCCATCTCGGACACCTGCGATAAGTTGGAACCTAATCGCGAGCGCATGCTTCGGTGTAGAAGAGCCGCCGTTGATGCGTAAGAAGATCCTGAACCGACAGTGGAAACAGAGTTATGTCTGCCATCAAACTTAGCTATTAAGCCATCACTGTCTGACCGGAAGCTATCGGATGGATTCCCCTTCATTTTCTTCTGTTTAATGCAAATACAGTAGAAGGCAATCGTTCCTAGGACAAAAACAACCACAACAGGCAAGACAATGAAAGCAATGCTGGACTCTTTCCAGCCGTTCAAGACAGGTTTCCCAGCAATTCCAAGTTTGCTTATATTGGCTTTTACTGTAACGTTTTTTTGTGCTGAAAACAAAAGTAAAAGAATTAGTCATTGAAATGTACCAGCACGATAAAACGACAGAAAACTAAGAATAATCATTAAACAAACAAGTAAATTGTTTTATTGCCAATTGTTCCCTACAGGAATAACTTAAGTTAACATAAATGTATCCTTAATGCAGGTTGCTGTCACTTTTGAAGATGACTTTCAGTCGCAACCGTTTGAGTTTTTAACCAATATAATATTTTACCCTTTTTTATTACATTTTAATAATCATTAAATTTTAACATTTAACAAAATCTTAGATATGAGACATTTATTTAAAGAAATAGTTGGAATGTTTGAAACCATAACTTTTTTCTATTGAGGGCTATCTAATCAATTATGATATATGAATAACCCAGCTAATATTTAAAATCAACATTTAACCTAATACGATACAATACAATACATATAATTATTTACTCTCCCCGTAGGCTATTATCGATGATTTTAAGTTTGCAAAGAACATTGTTTATCGATAGAGTTACTCTTTCTGTGAAGATCGTCACATATTGTTTTTGGGTTGTCTGTGTTTCAGAAGCGATATACGGTCAGCGGTGTTTATGTGAACACGTTTCTAAAATGGCGGAAAGTCTTAGTTTAAGCAAAACATATTCCAGCACTGAAAACTCTGCTGGTGAACAGGCGCGGATCCAGGAATCTAGAGAAAGAGTGATCGTATCATTCAAAGCATGTTCACGTCCCTCGTCTACACTCTACACGCGTTCCACGTAAGCATAACAATGTTCTTTAAAATTATGCCTGGGAAATACCATTTTTATTAAAAAAGAGATTAACTTAAACACGCCATTCTACAAAAAGATCTTCCAATATACATCATATATGTAAACTTGATGTGCTGCACCTCCTCCGATGGTATTTAGAAAAGTAGAAGTACAAGGGCTTTATGAGTAGACATTCTGACCAGTAGAAACATGTGAAAGTTATCGTTTTCTTTTCAATAAGTCACTATAAAAACTGTCGATTTATACCCCATTATAAATACTAATACTAATACTTTATTTAAAGTCAATTGCGAAGGAAGTGGTTGCCCATTCTTCCTAACCAGAGGCTAATATTTAATCCCTTTACGGCTCAGATCTCGTCGAATTCGCAAAGGGAGGAAAACCAGAGTACGCGGAGAAAAACCCTCGGAGTCAGATTGAGAGCGACAAATCTCAGTCCACATGCGGAGCCTTGGAATCGATCTCTGGTGGTGGAAGGCGCAACTGATGACCACTAAGTCAACCTAACTCCCCAAAAAATAATCTGCCCCCACTATCTCCGACCCTGGCCCGATGGGGCGGAGGTTTTGGTTTCATGTGACTGGTGCTTTACTAAAGCGTGCCCCCTATTAACACTTAGTTATGCGCCGGCTTCATGGGTTACTAGGATTGTAAATGGATCTAGCTAACGTATGATGGATTAGTGTCCCCTCCAGGGCGAGTCAAAGACTAATACCCTATCAAAACTTAAATAAGAATCGACTCCACGGGTTACTACGATTGTAAATGGATCTAGCTAGCTTATGATGGATTAGTGTTTCCTCAAGGGCGAGTCAAAGACTGATACCTTATCAAAACTTAGTTAAGAATCGACTCCACGGGTTACTAGGATTGTAAATGAATCTAGCTAACTTATGATGGATTAGTGTTCCCTCAAGGGCGATTCAAAGACTGATAACCTTTTAACACTTAGTTAAGACTCAAATCCACTTAACACGAAAGAAACTGAAAATAAGCTGGCTCAACGGGGCTACTATTTGAAAACCCAAGTCAGTGGAGAAACCAACTGCCACGTTCTACTGTTTAAATATTCAGGCGATTCGATGGACGTTTTACTTACCACGAACAATAACATAAGTATCCATAACGTCATAACCAACGCTGTTACCAACAAGACAAGTGTATTTCCCTTCATCCTTCTTTTCCACATTCACCAACGTCAAACGCACACCATGTGGAGCAAATCGTCTCTTTGATGCCGGCTGTAAAATATAATTGTCGGGCTCGTATTTGTTCTGTTTAATCACTTCATAATGGTCGTGGTCTTTCAAAGCTTTAGTAAGATTTCCTGAGTTGTTGGTTGGCTTTGAGTACCATTTTAGCCACTGAAAATGAGGCATGGAGTCTGACAGGGCATAGCATTCGAGAGTTGCATTCTTTCCTTCATTTACGGTAGTGTTGGCAATTGGTTGAAGAATTGGTCTTGCTCGAATTCTCTCTGTAGCGATCGCAAAAAATTTGCTGAAGTTTAGTTTTGCTAATCTTCTGCGCGTGTGTTAATAGAACTGTAAGGATTACTAACGTTGTGTGTTAATGGAGATTGTATGGATTACTGAAGTTGTACGTTATTTAATAGAGATTGTATGGATAACTGACGTTGTACGTTAATTAATAGAGATTGTATGGATAACTGATGTTGTACGTTAATTAATAGAGATTGTATGGGTTACTCACGTTGTGCGTTAATTAATAGAGATTGTATGGATTACTCACGTTGTGCGTTAATTAATAGAGATTGTATGGATAACTGACGTTGTACGTTAATTAATAGAGATTGTATGGATTACTGACATAGTACGTTAATTAATAGAGATTGTATGGATAACTAACGTTGTACGTTAATTAATAGAGATTGTATGGATAACTGACGTTGTACGTTAATTAATAGAGATTGTATGGATAACTGACGTTGTACGTTAATTAATAGAGATTGTATGGATTACTCACGTTGTGCGTTAATTAATAGAGATTATATGGATTACTGACATAGTACGTTAATTAATAGAGATTGTATGGATTACTGACGTTGTACGTTAATAGAGATTGTATGAATTACTGACGTTGTACGTTAATTAATAGAGATTGTATGGATTACTGACGTAGTACGTTAATTAATAGAGATTGTATGGATTACTGACATAGTACGTTAATTAATAGAGATTGTATGGATTACTGACGTAGTACGTTTATGACGATGCACGTTTATTAATAGGGATTGCGAGGGTTACGGACATTGAACGTTTATTAATAGAGATTGCCAGGGTTACTGACGTTGCAAGTGTGTTAATAGGGATTGCTAGGGTTACTGAAGTTGCACGTGTGTTAATAGGGATTGCTAGGGTTACTGAAGTCAAGTTGCACGTGTGTTAATAGGAATTGTAAGGGTTTCTGACACTGAACGTTTATAAATAATTTAAAATAGGGATTGCTGGGGTTAGTGATGTTGAACATTTATAATTAATAGGGATTGGTAGGGTTACTGACGTTGCACGTTTTTTAATAGGTATAAGGGTTACTAAAGTTGCAAACGTTATAAGGGGGTGCTAAAGGATAACTGACTGTGTTAATAGCCATAGGGATGTCAAGGGATAAACATTTACCAAGCTTGTATATCCACCAAATAATTGTAAACTATCTATCCGTATCATCCAATCGCCAACTTTACACGTGTAAAAAGAAGTTTAAGGGAAAAGCATTTACCTTGAACATCGACTCTGTAAGTGTAGTTAATCCATCCATAGTGATTACTGACGTTACACGTGTATTTTCCGTTGTCGCTTGGCACAGAATCTTTTAGGGTTATCACATGTTTGTAAGGATCTTGTTCGTAGGGCTGTCCCCCTCGTTCATTGAAAACTTTGCCGTTCATATACCATAAAACGGTAGGTTTGGGGTTTCCGATGGCTGTACAGTCCATCTTGATACTATTTCCAACTGGTACTGCAATTAGCGTTTTCTGCATTTTGCTGAGATCAAGAAATCGAGGAGCAGCTGAAATTACAAAGTATAGTAAAATTGAGATATGATGTTGTTGGAATAATTTTATAACCATGAACATAACCTGAACCTGACTGTTGGCTATGCCCTGTTGATTTGACCTTGAAAGGCCATGGCTGTTAACATGGAGGCTTACTATTTTTATCATTGGTAGACTTTAGGGGTAATGCCCGCTACGAATGTGGCCTGTGCGGCTTCAAGTTGGCTTCAAGAGCGTGTGTGCTATCTATAGATGAGTAGTAGTAGTAGTAGTAGTAGTAGTAGTAGTAGTGGTATTAGTAGTAGTAGTAGTAGTAGTAGTAGTACTAGTAGCAGTAGCAGCACTAGTAATAGTGGTAGTAGTATCAGTATTATTATCATTATTAGTATTTAGTAGTAGTAGTAGTAGTAGTAGT
>JAOBAY020012504.1:0-15100 GCA_025331085.2 Zoanthus sociatus | reverse complement strand
ACGCAAAAGCCTGATCGAGCGTATGCTGAGAGATGAGAACGGGCATTACAGCCTTCAGCTGACCCATGTGGACAAACCACTCTCTGTCAGCCGACGCCATGTTCCCCTGATGAAAAAAATCATGCAGACCCTATAGAGCGGTTGGGTCTGCCACCTTCCTGTCGTATTATCTGAATCATTCAAAAACCAGTACTAATAACCACTATTAACAACAGGCCCGTTACACCGTCGGGCAGACAGGCAGTAAAACCATTCATGAAGACCGTCCGCATCGCTACCCGAAAAAGCGCCCTGGCCCTCTGGCAGGCCGGGTACGTCAAAAAGCGTCTGGAACATTTCCATCCGAAACTTTCTGTAGAGCTGGTGAAAATGACCAGCAAAGGCGACCGTATCCTTGATGCTCCCCTGGCAAAAATTGGTGGCAAAGGGCTGTTTGTCAAAGAGCTGGAAAACGCTTTGCTGGAAGGGCATGCTGACATTGCCGTGCATTCCATGAAAGACGTGCCCATGTCATTTCCTGAAGGACTGGGGTTAGACAACATCTGTCCACGGGAAAATCCTCTGGACGCCTTTGTCTCCAACCACTACAACCACCTTGAAGAACTGCCGGAAGGTGCCGTGGTGGGGACTTCCAGCCTGCGCCGTCAATGCCAGTTACTAAGGCTTCGTCCGGACCTGACCATTCGTTTTCTGCGTGGCAACGTCAACACCCGGCTCGCCAAGCTCGATCATGGCGAATACGACGCCATTATTCTGGCTGCCGCCGGCCTGATGCGTCTGGATATGGCGGATCGAATTCGTAACTGCCTGACCACGGAACAGTGTCTGCCAGCCGCCGGGCAGGGTGCTGTTGGCATTGAGGTTCGTACTGGCGATGATGCCATCCAGCAACTGCTTGCGCCTCTGCACGATCAGGACACGGCCGACCGGGTACTGGCTGAACGCGCCATGAACCGTCGTTTAAACGGAGGCTGCCAGGTGCCGATTGCCTGCTATTGCGAATTACAGGACAACGAACTGTTTATCCGTGGGCTGGTCGGTCAACCCGATGGCCGCGTACTTCTGGAAGCGCAGGCCCATTGCCACCGCAGCCCAATAGAATCATCTTGGCTAAGTCTTGGTCAGTGCAGAGGATCATTCTAGTATCAATACTGATAAAAGTTAAAAGATATGATGGGTGCATTCAACTATATATACCAATTGCAAACGCCAGACACTGCACAAAGGGTAACTTCGTAGTCAATCACAACAACATCACGTTGTTAAATGACACGCAGCTTTTCCATTTTTTTTTTTTTTTTTGATTTTGTAGTTTTCTATTTCTTGGGTTTCTCTTTAGGTATGTTTCAATGATTATCTTTTTGCTTATGAGTCTGTGGATCAAAACTAATAATCTCGTGAATTTGTTACAGCATTGGTTCAAGAACCGCTGGTCCCGCTCCAAGGGAAGCACTGCTCCCGTTAGATCCACAGAGAGAAAGCTTGTGTTCTCTCGGAGATCGGAACCAATAGGCGAAGCTTACGCTGGTCTTTATTACCAAGCCAATCCTCAATTGTCGGATCAACCTGTGTATCTGTCAGTGTATCCCTCGCACCCGCAGATGTCCTGTTCAACTATTTGCAATCCTTCTCACCTTTGTAATGGTCAACCTCTTTGGGATGTACTATGATAAAGACATCCATATTGTTTAGCTGAAACAAAGTAGAAGGACCGGTATGTGTATAATACTTTTAAAGATGAACACTTGAAAAAAAAAACACTGAGTTGTTAGTTGATTCCGATAAAGGACTTGCTCTCCATGAGTTCTCGTAGCTCAGTGGATAGAGCGCCCGTCCGGTGTTCGGAAGGTCATAGCTTCGAGTGTCATGTTGAATAACTCATCTTTCACTTTAACTGATTACGAGCTCAAAATTCTTCATCTTTATTTCACTTATCACTAACATTTTGATTTCTTTTTCGATCGTGACCAACATAAAAAAAAAAAAAACATTCTTCAAAGTGTAAATAATATATGAAACTTGGAATCATTAAAAAATTTAATATTATTTTGGTTTTTGTGTGTGTGTTAAATTTTGTTTTTTCTAGTGATACTCAATAAAAACATGGAAAGGAGCGGATTTAAAACGAAAAAGGACTTTGAATTTAATATTTAACCAGTCAACACCACTGAATATATTTAGTAAAAGTGTGATTCTTGTTTCTGTTTCTTATTCTTTACAACTCTACGAACGATTGGAGGCAATGGACTCTTGTGAATCGAAAGCAACGATGACATAATATTTTCCGTAATCGACACAGGACAAGTAATTTTACCAGATCACTCCTGTAACCGTTCTGAAGAGCTGTGTTGGTTAGTTCCAAAATGTAGAGGGCAACCACAATTTTTCTTCATTGGACTAAGCCCGCTGAAACGAGGTCATTGCGATAAATATTACTAGCAGCCTTAGCAAAGATATAATCACGAATTTAAAAAATGTCGTCGTCTAAATAGACAAAACAGTTATGCGACATTATGAATGCCATCTTTTACCTAACGGGCGTAAAAGTTTTGTAAAAAATAGCAACAGAGCGGAGCCCAAACGGGAGGACTGATAAACAAAAATATCGCGTAGAACCAGAAATTGACCATGAGAAATTGTTGATGCGGACGATAGAAGTCTACGTTGTGATAGCCTGATTTTAGGTCCCATGTAAAAAAACTAGAATCCTTGCTGGAACACATTGGCTAGGGATCGAAGATCTTCATAAAGAACTTTAAATTTTATTAAATACCTGTTGACCTCGCGCAGATCAAGAACTAAACGTAGATTCTTTCTATTATTACAAAGGTTCTGCTCTGAAAAATCTCCTAAAGATTCTATTACATTTTGGTATTTTAGTTCAGCCCATATGTCACACACACTTCGTCTTTGATCTTCATACTTTTTTGTTTGCGTTTGCTTAAATTACTTTTGAAGGCGTATTATTTGCTACCATAATTTTGTAGATAGTAGTCAAAGAGAAGTTTCCATTTTTCTTTTTTGCTTATGTCCAAATATAATAATAATAATATAATAATACCTTTATTTAGGTGTCAAGTTTATTTAGCCGGCCAAAGGCCTACTAATTCAGGACACCATCTTTACTACTCAAAGGTGGACTGAAACTTTTTTCACATGACAAACATACACACATTGGTTATATACACACATAAACACAAAAATTTTTTCTAAAATCCAGTGGGAATTTCGATCTCAGTGGGTCTGTTGCAGAGAGGTGTTTTAAGGGAGAGTTTTGATCCATCGAGAAATGGAGTAGTATCATTCGCATACCGACTTATCTTGCATTCAGTTTTCAAACGTTTTATCCATCCTTATTGCACTAGATAAGATTTCTGCACAAAGAATGAAGACATATGGAGCAGGTGGAAAGAGGGGGCATCCCTGTCTTACTCCTCGTTCCAAATTGATAAATCCAGAGAATCACCCGTACCTGCTGTTAACAGAATCACCTTCCTTCATACTCCAATGTGCTGTAGAAAGATAACCTTCCCCTTTTATATATGTTGAATACTAAACTGGAGGACTTCTACGCGGATCTTTGTTGACATTTTCCCCTTCATTAGCATATGTGTGTCAGTTTCTAATAAGGTTATAAAAACTGAAGCACTGTATATTGAGAGTGTTTTGTAAAATAAACATTTTCTGAAAATATGAGAGTGATGTACTAAATACTGTTCCTGTGTTCTAATGGAGATTTTACATGGCTCATTAAAGGTTTTGCCACCCAGCTGTTTTGAGTATTTTGGAACCGCCATATCTTTAAAAACTGCTTGAATAGCGTCAAAATTTTCATCTCTTTGTTATTTCGACAAGCTTTTTCAATTTTTAGACTCAAATCTTATAATAATGATAATATAATAATAATTTCGATTTTTATATAGCGCTTATTCTCAAAGCTCTAAGCGATTTACAAATAAATACAATTTTTCTTAACAGCTGAGGGTCTTAGAAAGTCCGCTTGAGTGGCTCACAAGTTAAGGTGCAAATTGGCAGCCGATAAGAAATGCCCTCAATGAATGAAACAGACCACAACACCGGGAACACTACCTTACTCTTTGCAAGAAGTGTGTGGGTTCTTTTAAGTCCCTTGACAGAGAGATTGAGAGACTGGGCCTACGGTTTAATGTCCGTATCCAAGAAGACGCGAAGGTCTAACTGTTTGCCGATGTTAAAGCAAAGGCAGCACCTTCTCCTCAATTATTTTAAGACCCCGAGTGTTGGTCTGGCTGGGAATTGAACCCAAGCCTCCTACACAGCAGACTGGTGCCTTACCAATTAGGCTAACCAGGCAGCGGTTAGCTGTAACTGAAGATTGAAATAATATTTGTATCACCATAACTGGAGCAAGAAGCTGACTTGTGGGACTTAGTTACATGTATTAATTTTTTGATGGTTTTCATTCAGTAATGCCAGCGACAACCAAAAAAGTTTGTTATCTTCAAAGACACTCTTGTGTGTTTCCAATAGCAATGCTGAGGAGGCTAAATGTCTGCTGGTGAAACAGCTCTGCTCTGCTATTAATGGAACCTGGAAAATGTATTTTGATATGATGAATTGCATATATTTTAAATAGATTCCAAAAATTGAGATTGTTGAACTATATTTTGTTAATCAGACTGTGCTTTGAGAAAATTATTACTAGTAAGGACTTGACCTTGCTTGTTAGCTACTGTATGCTTGGTGATTAGGTCTAAAAAGGCAAGGCAACTTTAAAATTTAGATACTTTCATAAAAATTTCTCAAAATAGTTTTAACATATTGTACCACAAACAAACTTCGATTAATGATCAAAGTAAAATAGTTTTAGCACATCATCACAAATAAACTTTGGTTGATGATCAATTTAAAATAGTTTTAACAAATCAACATACTGGTATATAAAATTCCATTGATGATCAAAATAAAATAGTTTTAGCACACTGCCACCAAAAAACTTTGAATGACGATAAAATTGAAATATTTTCAGCATGTTATAGTGTGTTTCTTCGAGCTCTCTATGATTTATATTTGTTGAAAGCAGGGAATTTGACATTGACATCTAGTAGACAGAATTTGAAATTATTGCAATCTATACAATAATATTAACAAAAATCAATTAATTTTTTTCTTTTGTTTCATATCTTTAGTATTATGCATATCTCTACACCTACTTGATGCCCCAAGCCATTAGAGACAAAGTTGATGAATTAATGAATTGTGAAGATATTGCTATGAATTTTCTTGTATCACATATTACAAGGAAGCCTCCACTCAAGGTACATAATTAATAGAAACAGTGCCAGTCATATTAACTAGGACAGGGTCGGAGAAAAGTCAGGGAAAAACAATTTTTCTTCAAGGTCAGCGAAAAGTCAGGGAATTTTGTATCGAGTTTTTGTCGTTGCTTACTCTTCTTGCAGTGAAAATGTTGTTGTTTCTAGAAATATCCAAAGTGTGTTTCGTCCGCAGACAGCACTCGTGCTCTTGGCAAAATACAAACTTTGTGGGAAGTACAATTATACACTTATTAAAATCATCGGTCCCTTCTTCTAACTTTAAAACTAACATTTTTAAAACTATATTTTTAAAAATATATTTTTGAAAAAGAAAATTATAGTAAAATATCATTTCTTTAACTAGAGGGTCAGTGAAAAGTGGCTTTTGGTTATTGAAAAGTCAGGGAATTTTTTTCTGGCCTATGAGTGGGAACCCTGAAGTAACCTTTATGATGATGCCAGTTGATGGTGCTGCTACAGTAGATGATGGTGATAATGATGATGCTGTTGTTCTTAATAATGGTCTTTATAATGATGGTGATGTTGTTGGTTACAGTAATGATGACCATCCCACTGATGATGGAGATGTTCACAATGAATGTGATAGAAGCGATATTGCATTGATGATGGTAATGATGATTATCAACTGTCAGGAAAGGCAAAGAAACCTTTCTGCACTTGTGAATAAATTGATTTTCATTTTTAATTTTCTTTTCCTGAAACATACTTTTTTATGTCAGCAATATTTTAGTTTACAATTTTCTAAGATGCTTGTTCTTTGTACTTTGATATCCATTGGTTCTTTCTATTGTTATGTATACATGTAAATTTTTAGGTTTATTTACATTGTGTTCTTTGGCTGCATTCTTTGTATAGTTTTTTTTCAACTTTAAAACTTAATACATGTATGTAAATGATTAACCACTTGCCATTATAGATTAACCACTTGCCATTATAGATTAACCACTTGCCATTATAGTTGGTATAGTACCATAAATTTGTAGTTTTATCATGTTGCTAACCGACTAGATTAAGCACTTGCTATTATAGTTGGTAGAGTATCATGTTACTAACCATCTAGACTAACCACTTGTTTTTATAGCTAGCAGAGTACCATACATTTGTACTTTTATCGTGAAGCTAACTGTCTAGACCAATATATTAGCTTTTACTAACTTTTTTGGGGTAGTACCTTACACCTGTGCAACTGTATTGTTTTATTTACGTATTTTCTTAAAAAAAACAGAAGATTTAATTATTATTGGTGTTGATGATGGTTATACTGCTGATGATGTTATAAGTGATGGAAGTGGTGATGATGACGGGATCGATGGGGATGATGTTGGCCAAGAATGAATTATTGTCACCTGAAATATAATTATTTTTTTTATTAGGTGACGTCACGCTGGACCTTCTCTTGTCCCGGATGTCCTGTTGCACTTCATCAGGATGAATCTCATTTCTTAGAACGTCATGAATGCATTAACTTTTTTGAAAAAGTTTACGGTTATATGCCTTTGTTAAGAACGCAGTTTCGAGTGGATTCTGTCCTGTTTAAGACTAGAATTCCATCGTCAAAAACAAAGTGTTTTAAATATGTCTAGTGGGACAAAAAATTTTAATTTATTTTTCCAAAATGTGATTATTAGTGGTATTGACATTATAAAGTTTTACTTCATATTCATAAAGTTTAAAGAATCCAAGATATTAACGGAAGCTCTTTAAAGACGAGAGCTTTGCTAAAAATTTATCAATATATATATTTTTATTTGATAAGAAACATAAACAAGAATTATAATAAGCTATTGTTCTTAGTAATGAAACGTTCATTTGACAGACAAATATATGTACATTAAATTCAAATTAAATCGGTAGGAAATTTATTAGAAACTTATGAACTCTTAATGTGTAGTAATTAAGGTTTACTAAAATAAATTTTAAGAAACCAGGAACAACTTACTCGCGGAAGTGTTATGAAACGAGGAAATATAGGTCTGCGCTTACGCTTCTACGAGCTTTTCTTCAAATTGGAAACCAACGCAAATACTGTATGCTCATTTAGGTTTAAAAATTTGTGGCTAATGCTGTTTAGTATAAACCTACTAACGGTCAAACACGCATCCTGCTTTCTGATTAGCTACTCTACTAGAGCGGCAGAGGTCTAATTACAATTAAACCTCGAGGACGAATGGACTACGATTAGGCCGAATGAGCTATTCAAACTCGTAATCCATGAGGCTGAGAGGTCTAATTGTTTTAGTATAAACCTACTAATCGATCAAAAAGAATGTATGAATTAAATTATCGATGAAATCCTCTGGTATTATAGCAAAATGGGGCTCATTACTGTTTTGATCCACCATCTTTTCTCTACTAGTAGGCTATGACAAATAGACCTGTAGTAGAGTAGCCTGTAGTAGAGTAGCCTGTAGTAGAGTAGCCAATTAGATGCAGGATAGTAGGTTTATACTCATTTATGATAGCCTACTCGTAGAGAAAAGATGGCGGATCAAAATAGCAGTGAGCCCAGTTTTGCTATAATATCAGAGGACTTCATCGATAGTTTAATTTGTACATCCTTTTTTGACCGATCAGTAGGTTTATAAAATACTAAAATAATTAGACCTCTCGGCCTCATGGACTACGAGTTTGAATAGCCATTGACTCGTAGTCTATTCGTCCTCGAGGTCTAATTGTTAATTATATGAATGTTCTATATCATATGCATCAGTCACAACTTTTTTCCTGAAAGGTGTGCCTAATTGCCACTGAAACAAAGTTCAGGATAACATTAACAGCCGTAATCTTAATAAAAAGAGGATAGAGCTCACAAATAGAACTTGTGCAACTTACTCGTTTACTTGTTTTAATATTTACAAGAATCTTTTCCACAATCTCATATCTTGTGCTGCACTTTCCCCCGATTTTGTAAACAGCAAGCCACCCAGTGGTGCTTGGAGTCAAAGTGGGTGGTCAAATGCCGCAGAAGACTGATCAGAAAAGTAGAAAAGAAATAGTGAACTTCATGAGAAATAGTGAACATGTAACTAATACAAACTTTCAAAAGTTATTGTCTTCTTTTTAATAACTCACTGTAAAAACTTTATATTTCTACTTTTGCCAATATATAGCCCGGAGTTACGTTCTTTTAGCTTGCGTTTAGTTTCACCAATGTATTGACATTTGCAGCGGTTTTTTACATTGGATCTTGTAGATACGTTTTTGTGTCTACTTGGTTGCGTAGCAACCGCAGATACCCTTTTCTCTAAGCAGTTTCAGCCCGTAATGTAACAACAGAACTGTGACGTCTTGTCATACGCTCTGGAAAAATCAGAATAAACAAATTCTTCTATTGTGATTTAAAGTTTTGGTTCTACTCAGTTTAATTCTCCAAATGAGGCTCCAACTTAGTTAATTACCGTAATGCACCAGGCAACTGAAACCCCCACCTCCCCTCCCCCCTCGGGCCAAGGTGGGGGATTTGACATAGTCTGTGGTCAAATGTGAGTAAACGCCCCACCCCGTAGGGCCAAATTTTTGTCAAAACGCGTCAAATAGCGCTATTTACGCGAGGGTCTGGGTACGAAGGGAAATTTTTCTAGCAAGTAAACAAAATGACAATACTTTCAGAGTTCTACTTAAGAATTCTTTTTTAGAATCCTTCTTTAGAAGTTTTCTTTAGAGTTCTTTTTTAGAGTTCTTTTGTAGAATCTTAACAAATTCTTCTTTAGAATGGTCTGATATTGTAAAATTACATAAATGTTTACTATTCTATGATTTTATTCACAATAGCAAAATTATTAAATATAATTTATCCATGCTGACTGACTAACATAGTTATCTCACTCAAATTGCAACCATTGAAGAATTAACTATAGAACATTACAGAACCAATTTAAGAAAATTCTGTCCTACAGTAATTGGCCAATGTGTTTGGAATAATATTCTTCTATTCGTTCAGAATCACCCAAAAAGTCTTCAAAAATTATCTTCAATGTTTCTTTCTCGCACAGTATTAGTATTTTTTGTTTAAACATATTCCTGGTAGTTTCTTTTCCTCCTTCCGTGAAATAAAAGTCGTATACAATGACTGTATATCGTGCCCTATCTCTTTTCATTCTCCATTGGTTCTATTCTTTATATTTTATTTATTTATATATTCACTTAAATACCTATCGCTAGGCAGCGACACTGAGGGAGATAATTGTTTTAGTATTAAACTAGCAGATGAATAGCACTTTTTAAAATAATTTGTTTTAAAAGATCTTTATGAAAATCTGGCAAAAAAACAACTTCCGCTACCAATCAGAGTGCGGTCAATTTTTTCACGGTTGAGTGACCGAGGTGAATTGCTCAGAATATTCGGTGTTTGATGAACCAATCAGAGCGCGCGGAAAGTGATATTCACATGCTAGTTTAATTCTAAATAATACATCTTTACGTCTAATGACCAAGAATCCGTTACATCGTAACATACCGGCATAGCCGACGAGAACAATAAAGATAAGTCTGAGCTGATTAAGAGTTATATTGGGTTTGTTGTACGCTTCTGCCAGCTCTTAGATGACCTGCGAAGGCATAAGGTCCTTGGGACTAATAGGTATGACTAGAAGTCTCTTGGCACTCTCTATGTTGGATTTCACTAGGAAGATGATCTATCGGAGATGCCAAACCACCATGTGATGACCCCGTTGGATTCCGTATGCAGCGTTCTTGATAACGGAAAAACCATTACCGTTAGCTTTTGATTGATCTATCAGATGTCTGAGGTAGAGGGCTACAACAAAAGGTTGAGCTGGAATAGCTGACACACCCTCTCTTGATCCCACCCCATTCCCTCCATTTGCGCCATGCTGAAAAGTACGAAACGCTGTGTATCCCAGGACTGTCTGTGGGAGACGCTCTGTCAATTGTTTCAGTTCTGGATCTTTAATGGTTGGAACCTGGGTCCAAACACCAACTCTGAATACGTCTATAAAAAGACCAATAAAAGCGTAGTGAAAAAATGAATAAATAAATTATGCAGGGTTTGATAGAAATGTTCTCACAACACGTGTTACTCAAAATTATCAATGCCTTTGTCAAAAGCCATGGCCTTTTTGCCTTTTTGGAAATTATGCCCTCGGCAAAAACAACGGCCAACTGGGCATACTTGCTCAAAAGGCCGACACATCATTATCAATATCAAAAAGGTTGATTTTTAAGATCACAAAGCCCTCGGCAACAACAAAGGTCCACTGCGCATACTGGCTCAAAAGGCCCACACATCACTATCAAAAAGTTGTCTTTTAAAGAACAAAACTCTTGGCAAAAACAACAGCCCACTGGGCGGACTCGCCCAAAGGTTCCTGCATCACTATTGAAAAAACAGGAGGCCCTTATGCAGGCATATTAACTCAAAAGCCAAAATATCACTCTGAAAATAGTGCTCGCAGCAAATAGAATAACCTAGGTATACCGGGCATATTGGTCAATGGCCAACATAAAATACGCACTTCATTGTAATCATCGTGTGCCTGTCTGAAGGTTTTACTTAGGAAAACAACAATAGGCCGCTAGTGCAAGACTCAAACATCCATGTATTGACTCAAAGATTAGATGAGGTTTTCTTACCCCATGGCTAACTATATAACTGTAGAGATGAGAACCTTTTGCTTGAACGATGATATGCCGTTCATTGTCGGTTATTGCATCCGAATATGACACCATAATCGACAATGAACGGCTTATCATCCTTCAAGCAAAATGTTCTCTTCTCTACAGTGATAGTGAGCCATGGGGTAAGAAAGCCTCATTTAATCTTTTTGACGTCACTACGGGGAGTTACGACGGTGCTGAGTCTTGCGAACTTGTTGGTGCTTATCTTCTGCACAAGATCAAAGAGAAGTTTGGCAGCACATGCGATCTTGGTCTATACAGAGATGATGGCCTCGGGATTTTGAACGCATCAACACGGCAGACAGAGCTAATCAAAAAAGATCTGTGCGGTATTTTCAGAAATCATGGCCTGAAATTACAATCGAAGCCAACAAAGAAAACGTAAAATTGCTTGATGTCATCCTCAACCTATCTAATGGGAAATACATGGCCAACACCAACAAAGCCGGAAACATCCCACTCTATGTCAACAGGAAATCAAATCATCTACCTCACATTATCCAAAACGTTCCGAATCCATCAACAAACGATTATCCGAAATCTTAGTTGATGAATATTCCTTTAACAAATTGAGAGAAATTTGGCCTCCTGGGATCAGGTGAATATGTGGTAAAAATTCTTGTAACAGTATTGTCTGGAAGCCTTAACAACTTGTTATTGACCGCTTTGAACTGTGTTGCAAACTGGATTAAGTTTAGTTCAGCTACACGTGCCTCAGTACTGTATTGTGCACGATTAGCATAAAAATCATAAAGATAATTCTTCAAGCAATGTGCTTGGGTAATCCTGCAAGACCCATCTAGACTGACAGGTATCACGTTGAAGGTTGAGCTGTGAAGTTTCAGAGAAAGGTGGTGCATTGTCACATGTGCCGCGTAATCCCGTACACCAAGAGTTTTCATGATAACTTTTTTTATAGATCAATGAGAATTTGTATTTGTTAAGGAATTAGACATGATTGCAGTGGATGCTTCTTTGAGCATTGCTGTTTCGGGCTCGCCTTTAGCAGCATACGTGGTAAGACATTCTACAAAAGCGTAGTGGTCAATGACTATTTGGATGCCACAATTGCCTCTCAAACCATGCAATTACTGCTAGCTTACCCAAGCAAGGATGGACATATCAAGTGCCCAAGGTCCAGGTGGCCCTTGCAGATGGCCACTTGGACAAGAAGGACAGGAGATTGGATCCGGTACAATACATAGACCATTTTGCTGATGGCACGTAAGTAAAGTCGGGAAAATCCCAGCCGAGGAGCCTTAACAAGTTAACGACTGAACTGTAAAAAGTTAGTTTCATGATGACCATTGATCAATACATGTAGTTACAGTTGTGTGTATTATTGATTAGAGAAATATAGATATTTCAGGAGAGCTATGTAAGGGACATTAGAACGAGGCTCTATTTTTAATGATGATTCATTTACTATTCATTTTATTGATTCTGATTCGTCGCTTTACTTGGTTGTAATTTAACATTTTGCATTTAATCACATTGAGCATATGTTAGTTTTATTAGTTAGTCTGCGGATAGTGTCGGATTAGTGTATGATAATTTTAATTTATAAAGGTCTGTAAAATCAAGAACCGCCGTTGTCTATATAGAAGCAAGCGGGAACCGATATGTGAGAACCAGCCTTTTACTATTATCATTATTAGTGTATTTCAATAGCTTTAGTAGAGTTCTTGAGGCATGAAACTTTGTTTCTTAATGAACATAACTAGGTTTCTATATCGCTTGTATTAATTTGTATCATTCTGAATTGCCATTACGTTCTTTAAATCACATTAGTTACTTTGTATCATTACAATTGTCTTAACCTTAGAAATAGTACCTTGAAAGTAACTATGTTTTTTTGCATGTTTCATATGACCACTAGATACCTAGTAGTTTAGAAGTTTTGCAAAGGAATTTAAGTCCTTCACAATGGTGTCAAAGTGAATACTGAGGAACATCATGATGGGCGATGGAGGGCAGTCCTTTTCAGGAGATGAAGCAAGGCCAAGAGTATCCATTAGGTCACCCAAGGCATCGAACGCAACAAAGGCGTGGTCAGGTGAGTCTGCGCCAGCAAAGTCATCTATGTAGTTTGTGCACGAGTAGCCGAGAGCATAAAATATAAATGCTACGGCATTCGTGGTGCAAGGGCACATCATGGAAGCTGACTGAAGACCGAAGGGAGGAGTGATATTGAAATAGAGTTGATGGTTGTGGCGAATTCCATGAAGGTGATAGTAATGAGGATCAACACAAAGCAGGGGGTATGAACGTCTTAAGTACTTCTTGTAAAGGAGGCAGCCAGTACAGTAGAGTCGGTTGAGGTCAATGAGGGCGTCGGTGCCAGGCAGGTGGAGAGTGAAGGTTTCACCAAGGTAGGACAGAAAACTACTGAATGCCACAAAGACAAAGTAATATGGCACGAAGCACCAGAGACAAAAATATACATAATGCTTGTTAAGTGAATTTTTAGAAACACTGAATTTACTGAAGTGAGGCCAATGACTGTAAATGGGTTGGTAAATCAGTTCACTTAATAATATATTACTGTGATTGTCCATGTTAGCAGACAATTGACAATATTGCTATTACTGAGAAAGTCGTTTGTGCTACAGCATAGTGAATTAAAGTTAATGTCCAAGGGCATACGCAAATCATTGTCAGAATCAGCGAGTTATAGAACGTTGTTGACATTATATTAGAGGTTAATTCAAGTTTTGGTTTGAGATTTATACTCATCTGCACAATCACAGTTGGGTCTTGGGGAATAGAGGAAGGGGGGTACACCTATACTCTATTAGTTTTTGGGTAGGGTTATGCTGCCCTAAGCTCAAAACCCTGACCCTATCCCAAACCTAAGATTTTTTAAAATTGATACCCTACCCCAGACTTTTAATTCAAAAATTATACCTTACCCTTAAGTTAACATGTGTAAAAGCTGCCTAACTGTACCATTTCATTAGCATGTTTATGGAGCTGGCATCACATCTGTGCTGGTTGGTTTGTTAATGCCATAGCTGTTATCATAACTCTCTCAACACCAGAAACTGTACCCTATCACAGCCAATTGGATCCCTGACCCATGCCACATTAGATACCCTATTGCAGACCTCAGGCAAGTATGATATCCTATTCCAGACTCTAGAGCTCAAAAGCCATACCCTGCTTATACCTTACTTATACTTACCCTTTGTTTCATGGCTGAATGAAGATAACTTGTAAAGGCCTTGGAATAAATCTGAAATATGGAACATGATAATTTTATAGCTTAATTCTATAGTTAAAAAATATTGGATTTTAATGTAACACCATCCTATTTAATGAAAGTGATACTGTATTATTTTTCTGGTGTGAAGTTTCTAATGAGCCAGCTTCTAGTTCCTGTGTTTGGAGGTGCAGTATTATGGACAAAACTATTTTAAAATGGTGCTCACTGCAAAGAATCAAAAGCATTTCTAACTCTATTTTGCAATATTTGCTAATGACTAATATGTGTCATCCGAATGGGTTGTTTTCCCTTGTAAATTGGCATCATAAATGATATAAACCAAAATTATTAAACTTTTTGATACCAGATGACTAAATTTGTTTTGGTGAGCTAACCACTTGTGAATCACTAGTCAGAGCAACAAGATAATTTACAACACACCTTAATCATCACCAGTAACTGAATGATGACCAAAGTCAATGAGGGGACAAAAGGCTGGTTCACACTTGATACAGGCATAAGCATAAGAATTTTTTTTTAATTGTTTTTTTATACTTAAAAATAAAGCTTTGCTACTCAAGTTCTTACTGTTGTTAAACAATGGCCATGTTTTCATGAGCTATTTTTCAAGTTATTAAGTAAATAATGGCTTGAAATTTTGTGAAAACAGTTTCTTGTCCAACTTGCTTAAAGTTAAGCAAGTCGGCAAACTTCAACAGAATAGTCATTAAATTTAAGCCACCAAAAAAAAAAAAGACAAATGAGAAGACAATGAAAAAGAAACTTGCAATTGAAAGCAACAAGTAGAAAAAAAGGAAAATGTGTGTTCGCGATATTTCAAAAACAGAAAAAAAGGTGTTTTTTATTATTTTTTGTGAGTGTATATAGTTAGAGTGGTAGTTAGGAAAACTGTGTAATAGAAAACTGCAGGCATTTTCCT
>JAOBAY020012448.1:0-15105 GCA_025331085.2 Zoanthus sociatus | reverse complement strand
GAGAAAGTCTTCAACCGGCTTTGGAGCTTGTGAGATTCCGCTCAATGACCATTAATTACTTACACGATATGGTAACCAGCGGTCATCCAATCGCTTCTACTGTGCCAAGTTTTAGTGGCATGTTTGAAGACGCAGTATTCTTTCATGCTTTCTCCGAGGTTAGATACAGTCCCTATGCACTTAAAGTTGATATAAATATTCATTACAGTCGGAATATGGCGGAACGAAGATATAAATTTTATTTTCGAGCAATAAAAACATTTTAAGAACGATCGAGTTTGCCCAGTGAAATTTGTTTAAAATACGAGAAGATACAATTCATATCATGTAGCCATCGTTTAATATACTGTTTGTTAAAGGTCTAGATAAACTTTAGAGCCAAGTGAAACTGAAGAGTGAAAATACATACAATTGTTCCTTACAATTACGAGAATAGAAAATCCTCTGTAAAAGAGCGATAGTCCTCTTCACTTGAATCTGATTTTTGATTTTCTTAATTGCGTTTTAGTATAAAAACCTTATTAGAAAAGTTGAGAAGCAGCCGCGGTTTTAGTAGCAGAAGAAAAAAGGCGGGAAAAGGAAGTGCGCGCGCCCACGTCTATATGTGAACATGTGGTATCTAACTTTTGTCAGCTATTTCAAGTTTCTCTCTCGAAATTTAAAAAGTGCAAGTTTTTAGTTTTTTCATTTTGGTAGAATACTGGTTTTTGTTTTACTATGTAAATAAAAAGGGGAGTCCACTTGGCAAGTCACACAAAGTTGTAAATCACGGCTCAACAGAGTTGAGCTTGTATGGGGTTTTGCAACTAAAAGAATAAATATTTTACCTACTGCGTAAAACATACTGAAACTTAAGAGCATCTGATTTTTTTTTCGTTGAAATAGATGTGTGAAAACGAAAAGAATAAAAAAACATCCTTCAAATTTTTCTTAACATTTTGAGACCTCCACTTATCATCCACTTGTAATTGTAATTGAGAGTCGTATGAACCAGTTTAAGCAGCTTTGTGACGTTGAGTCAAATTATGTTTAAAAATGTTTGCACCCGAGAGCACTGGTTGTTATGGTTGCACTACTGTAGCTTTTTGTTTTAAATTGTCAAGATTATATTTCGGAGTTTTAACTTTGAAGCCCAGTAAAAAAAAATTTAAGGGGTAAAATTAAGCTGCGTTTGATGTTTTTTTAAATATATTATTTTAGGAACGACGTGAATGTTGCGACAGCTACTTGAATCGGGAAACGCGACAGTTGATGGAGGAAGCGATTCTGTTTACCTGGACTGTGGAACTTCAAGACAAGATCGAGTTACCAGACGGGAAAAAAACAATAATAAAATCAGATCCTTTTTGGGTCAGCGGTTACGAGATGTAAGTTGCTGTGGTCATGTGATACAAACATAATTAAGTAAAATTTTTTATGGTGGAATTTGATTTGAATTTTTGAAACCTTGCACTTACCTACAAAAAATATAGAATATTTAATACACGGTAACACGAAGACATTAGGGTATGGTCTTCAGACTATCCATGCGGTCTAAAGGCGCAGACACACGATGCAACATTTCATGCAACATTGCGGGCAACAGGGTTGTTGCGGCGTGTGTCCACCGATGAATTTTGTTACGTGCAACATTGCACGCAACAAAAAAACTGAAGTTAAATCGAGTTCTACTCTTGAACATTGCGCGCAACAAGTTTTATTTTTTTAAAGGACTTCTTGTTGGACGCCATTTTGATTGTTATGATGTAGGGTAACCACGCCGCGCTTTCACGAGCAATGTTGCGTGATTTTGTTGCACCGTGTGTCCACCTCCTAAAAATTTGTTGCGCGCAATGTTGCGTGAAATGTTGCACGGTGTGTCAGCGCCTTTTAGTTTCGGTGTAGTAGAAAGCAATCGATCCTACCCCTGATGCATGGGCCATTGTCAGGGCTGGATTTAATAAGCAGCTTTTTTTACCTCGGGCCTTGCAACATGCATGTCGTAGCTAATATATAACAGAGAGCTTCAGTTCTCACAGAAAATTAACAATAGCGATAGCGTATGTAATACAGCGTGTAACGCAGTTAGCAATCCGAGCATGCTTTACGGGCTGAAAATTTCACTGAAGGCGGAGCCAGATTGTTTGTAGCAGGTTTTGTACTGATTACAAAAAAGTATTACATTGACGACGAGCATTCCTTTTGAGCCCAGTTGGCCACTGCGATTCCTGCTCAGTTGTAACCGATAGTTCATTTTAACCAGCACGGAACCCAAAAATACAATCGCACAACGATGAGAGAAACGGGTCCGAGGCTTTGAGTTGTTTTCAAGAGCCATCGGCTGCAAAGACGACAAACAGAAACACCACCTTTTTACTCACAGTCGGACCAAAAGAGCAAGACATCTTCTTCACACTCGTGGAGACTGGAGAGAATTACAAAGATATTAAAAAGAAATTAGTCGAATATTTTAGTCCTAGAAAAAATATTTGTTTTATTAAGATGCCTTCCTGAAAAACGGACACGCGTGTCCATAAATCAGTAAACAACACACTTTAGTCAACTAGCGTCATTATGTGACTTTCCTGGAAACTGAAATTGCGTTTTTTATGACCAATACAATGTTACGTCTCCACAATTTTAAACTGAAAATGTTTACTTTAATATGATTGTCAAACAGGAATATTTTTCGGGCCATTGTCACTTGTCACATTGCAACTGACCAAACTGGCCTAGTGCAAAGTAGCTGCGGAGAACAAAAAAATATTATTGAGAAAGTACCTGGTTCCCCCGAATGGCTGTCTAGATTTGTTGTTTCTCCCAAACCCAAGAGTCCGGATAAAATCAAACTTTGCGTTGATATGAGAGACAAAAACCGCAAAATACTGAGAACAATACATATCATCTTAATCATCGAAAAATCTCAGCAGACAAACCTCAAACCTCAACGGGGCAGCTGTTTTTAGCAAACACACTTTAAAATCAGGGTACCACCAGTTAAAGATGCACCCGTTATGAAAAAACATCACTGCGTTTTCCACGCGCGTGGAATTGTAGAAGTAGAGAGACTCGGCTTTGGAATCAATTCTGCTGCTGAGATCTTTCAAGACTTTATTTAGAAGTTAAATAGCTGACATCTGTGGTGCACGAATCGTTAGTGACGACGACATTGTTGTGTTTGGGCGAAAACAAGTAGAGCCTGCATGACATCGCGCTTGCCAACATAATGAGTGGACTGCACAAGTTCGAGCTGAATGTCAATTCAAAGATGTGTGAGTCTGGAGCTCTTTGACTACACATTTTCAGAAATCAGTCTTGCTCCTGAGAAAATTGTAGCCCTTCAAGACGTCACTGAGCCTTGCAATCCAACGGAACTCCTCTCATTTGTAGGCATGGCTTAGTACAGTGCCCACTTCATTAAAATGTTCGTAACCATCTCTAATACAGCATCCCTCTCTCATAAACCCCTGCCTCCAATAAACCATCTCTGAGAAGCCCCTATCCTTAATATAACATCCCTCCCTAATAAACCCCTGCCTCCAATAACCCACTATCTCTGAGACGCCCCTATCCTTAATACAACATCCCTCTCTCATAAACCCCTGCCTCCAATAAACCACCATCTCTGAGAAGCCCCTATCCTAAATACGCCGTCTCTATCTAATAAACTTCTGCTTCGGAGTATGAGATTTCAGCATGTGGTTGTACCTTTGTCGGCTTTCTTGAGATTGAGTTTTGCGTTTAAGTTGCCTTTCCTTAATTTGTGTTTGGTTTCCAACTTTTGTTTGTAGTTACTTTTATTGTACTGTTTGTGGGGTAGGGGATGGGGGTAAAAATTGTAAGTGATATTGATAAGTGGTAAGTTGCGAGTGGTAAGAAAACAAGTCTACGGCTGCTAAAATTCACGCTCGCTCTTTTTTTGAAGGGTTTCAGTACGGGCTTAGTCCCTCTAATCCGAGAGGCCCTAGAGTCCTATTTAGTAGCTTTGTCATTACAAGGACGCATGTACACCACAGTTATGTTTATTATTCCAGGTAAATCTCACAAGCGTTATTTTATTTTTTTTATTTTATATACAGTTTACAACCTACCCCTCACAGATGAGGATTGATGGTTACGCTTCTACTTTCCTAAGTTACAAGAGTTAAGAGATTGGCCAAAAAATGGTGAACAGTAAATTGCGACTTTTTCAGTTTTATTAAAAATCATTTACCTAGCTTTGATAAGATCAAGAACTCTATTTTGATTGCAAGACGAAGTTTAGTCAAGAGTATTCATTGGGACTGGTATTTTCACAGGTAACCCAGTTGAGGCTAACTACTTGTGCAGAAGAGTTATAAAGGCTGGTTTTCACTAGCGACGGAGTCGGAGTCGGAGTCATAATCAGAAGCGCAGAGCGATACGATCTAGTGAAAATCAAACTGTCGGAGTCGGTAGCAGAATACCGATTCCGCTTATGACTCCGTCGTTTATGATCCAGCGAAAATTACATTGTCGGCGTCGGAAACAGAAGCGGAAGAATAAACCAATCATAATGCTCGATTCCAAGCCCCATATTAGTTGGACTACTACTACTACTCGGAGAGCCTGAGAACTGCCATTGTATTGGTTGGTTGTTCCGCTTCTGCTTCCGACTCCGACAACCTAGTTTTCACTGGATCATAAGTGACGGAGTCATAAACAGAGTCGGAAGAAAATGGGAACGTTCCGATTCTTCCGACTCCGATTCCGTCGAGCTTACGACTCCGATCTTTGATTTTCACTTGGTCATAAGCGCTCTTACGACTCCGACTCCGACTCCGTCGCCAGTGAAAACCAGCCTTAAGAGAATGTACGAGACACTGACAACGCAGTCAATTTTCAGAACAAATATGTTGTGAAATAAATTCCACTTTCACTGTCTTGCTGTAGTTCTTGACCACCTCTAGAAATACTTGATCATGATTTTAAAGTTTTCCCCTCTCCTGTATTAAGAAAAGCGAAGGTAGAAAACGAAGTATGTTAACAGGGCTCCAGTCGCATCCAAATCAAGATGATTTTTTCGTAAAAGAATAAAACCCAAAGCAATGCACCGAGGCAAGCTGTAACAAACTGATACCCAGGCTCATTTCACTGATGTATGATGTCAGTGAAATGAGCCTGGGTACGTGAAGTTGTAAAAGGAGTTGACAGTATCTCATCCATTTTCAAAACCTAGTACCCAGGGTCATTACTACTACGTCAGTGAAATGACCCTGGGTACGAGGTTGACATTTTCATACATTCTCTTGTAATTCTTCTACAGAATTAGTTAGCCTGGGTTACCTGTGATATATCAAGCTATTCTAACTATTTATTACACAATCTAGGGTATCTGCAACAACAGACAAACTTGAAAAAGATTCAGTGACAATATATCACCAATATCTAGGGGAACGAATTTCAAAGTTAATTTCAAGAAAGTTAAAAAAATTGAATTAGAAAGCACAAAGGAAACCAGCACTATACGATACCCAATTTTAATAGAAAGATTGAAAAACAACATACATCGCAAAGAGAATGTTCGTTATCTGTTCCGTCTTGTTTTTCTTACGCTGACAAGGAACTCTTGCAACAAAAACATTATCCTTTGTAGTAAATTTTTCAGGCTGATCTTTCTCGCCTTTTGCTTAAAAAAGAAATTGAACAAAGCTGTATCTTTCACATTTATTACCGAGATCAAAATTCACCATCTTTATTTCATTTATCACTACCCACGATGACTTCGTGCTGATCCTAGCAGTATGCAGGCCGTGTGTCACATATGAACTCAGTCTAATGACCTAACTCTCTCATCGAGTTCTCGTGGCTCAGTGGATAGAGCGCCCACCCGGTGTTCGGGAGGTCATGCGTTCGAATCCTATCGGGGACTCGGATTTTTTTCTTTATGTTACGCTCGTGTCATGTTGAATGCTTCACCTTTCACAAAGCAACATATTGTTTTGTTTTTCTTGATTAATATGTTTTATTAAATTTTCAACCTCGAATATTGCGTTTCTAGCGTTCTGATTGGTTCACTCAATCTCGGATATCAGCTCATATACCGAATGACCATATATGGAAACTAACTGTGTAAAGTGTTGCCAAGCTGAAAAATGTCAATAAAATTTTGTTGTCATTTTCAGGTATCGAAGGGTTCGGAAAGCTCATGAAATTTAATAACGCGCCTCGTTGGCTATTTTATACCATCTCATATCCAACGCGCGCTCTTGGAATAATTATTAATTATCATTAATGATAACCTTTGTTACGTTTGTCATTGAATGCTTCGCTACTTGCTTTTTGTTATTTTTTTTTATCTTCATATACAGCTTTTTGCGATTTGTATTTTATTTTATTTGACCTTACGCAATTTTAATTATGCACTTATTAATTTTAAGATTTTTGTTCAAAGTCTTGCTTCAAGTTCTTTAAGTCATGTACCGCGCCTTGCATTGCAATGAACTCAGATTGCATATTACAAGGTTACTTACTTGGTTACAAATAACACCCATTTGCTGGCGACACAACGAATTCGAAATTGTTCTTAATGCACTCAGCTCCGCTTTGGTTCGTATCGTGCGTTATTCAAATTTCTCGTTCAGTCTCGCCAGCGCTTAGGTGTATTTGTAAGCAAACCACTCGCATCCAGCAACTAACCTTTATTTGATCAACAAAATTATTTAATAAAATATATTTTTAGCTTTTTAGTAACTTTTAAGTGTTTAAAAAGCATCATATTGTCATCAAGAATTCATACCAACTTGCTTTGTTTCACAGGTTACGTTTAAAGCAACGCTCCAACGAGGAATGGGAACAAAATCCGTCAGTGCTTCAGTGCGCTATTTTAGCGCTAAAGGTTCGCGCGTCAGACCAAAAAAAGATTTGGACAAATTAAGCGTGAAGCAAAAACTGCTCAGTGCAGCAAGGTTTTCCGCCCAGTTCTTCCTTTCACCAATTTTGGTCCCTAGAAATTTGACTGATGAGGAAGAGGAAGACTAGCATTGTACGAACTAAAGGTGAAAACAGAACCTTGGAATTCGGAACCTCATTTTCAAGACTTTAAAAGTTAATTTTAATCTAAGTATTTGAAATTAGAGGTTCAATCATGAAACTATTATTCTCAATTTCACCAGTTTTAGTCCCTAGAATTAGAATGCAAAAAGGCACAAGTATCTATAGCGATTCTAAGTGGAAAAACGATACCTAGAATTTCAGTAAACTATTTTTTTCGATTTTACGTTTTTACAAGTATTTGTATTTTGGATTTCCATCATAAATACCTATTCATTTAAGGAGAGTATTTAACTACATAGCTGTGTATAAACCTGACATTGCCAGAGATAAATTTGTTCAGCGTGTTCTCAACTTATCCAGCTAAACTTTATAGAGACCACTCTATTCCTAAAAAAATACTAGCGTTTGACATCATAGTTCAGTTACTTTTTGTTGACAAAAATCGTATCAATTTTTACAAATTACGTCAAGTGTACTTTTCTTAAAAACTTTTGCATTGGTCAGTGGACACTCCGGTAACTTTTAATTCCCTGGCTAGGTATCTAGGTCACGTGAAATCTCTGTTTACAAAATCGGAAGTTCAGCTAAATTCCTATAGTAAGGTAACAACTTCTAGACTTTTATTCTTCAAAACGAGTATGTAAAAGTAGTACTAGAGAAGGTAAAAGAAAAGGAAACTATAAATTTCTTATGATGCGTGCACTGAATTTTTAAAATAATTTTAAAAGTTTTTGCAACTCAAGGAAATGTTTTTATCAACTCAAAAGATGTGTATTGGCTTATATTTAGGAAAAGGGCTGTGGTCCCTTTCAGGGGAGGAGAGGGTAGGGGGGTTATCGGAAATTTCTAACCAGCACTTTTTTGGAAAAACGTAGTGTAGCTAGTGGCTGTATACCTTAATGATACGTTTCTATACATAAACAAAGATTCTCTAAAGTATAAGTAATTTACACTTTATTAATGCCATTCTGTTTGAGCAGTTGACTAACAAAGCAGTTATTCTTCCCATGGCCTCATGAAGTAAATACGCCACTTGGCCTTCAACTTCTGGCTTACTATTCATCCTCGAGATTGACAACAGTAAGGAGTAATTTTTGTTCGAAATAGTTTTTGTCTTTACGTAACGCGAATTTAAAAATAAAAGCAAAAACATTTGTAGACCTTGAGAGAACTATCATTAAGTTAAGTTTCAATGGTAGTTCAACATAAAGAATTAAAGAATGTATTGTTTTCGCACATCTTTTGTATATTGTAAAAGAACTAAAATAAAGTTTTAACTTTTACAACATAACTGTTAACATCACGCAGCAATTGATGTGGTTCTATAAAATACTTGTGTTTTTCAGTCTAACTTTTGAACCTGTTCACAAAACGCTACAAATTGGTCATTTGTTTATCTTGAAGAGTAGAAATGATTGGCGTCATTCATTCTAACTTTTGAACCGGTTGATCAAACCCTATTAAATGAAAATTCAGTTTTTTTTACCTTGAAGAGTCGAATAGTTAACATTTATCATCGAATGTGGAGAGGACTAGTGGTGGATATCTATCGCTAGGCGCCGACACTGAGGGGGATAATTGTTTTAGTATTAAACTAGCAGGTAAATAGCACTTTTTGAAATAATTTATTTCATAAACAAGTTTTCCAACCAGTCTTCCGCAATCTATCTCACGTGCGAGAAATCAGAGAGCAATCAATTATTTCACGGATGAATGACCGAGAAGAATAGCGCAGGATCTTAGGGTTTTGATGAACCAATCAGATCGCGCAAACAAAGCTATTCACCTGCTAGGTTAAGAGTAATTGGTGTTTTTCACGCTAACTTTTGAACCAGCGGTTAAACGATACTAATATTGCTTGCTTTGAGTTATTAAACATTCATATCATTTAACAATTGTTATACGCATTATAAACATGTATTTGGTATTGTTATGGATTAATTACTGTAGAAGGCTGTGTTATTGCTAGCTATTGCTCACCCTAACTCTAATAATTTCACTTTTGTTACTGAGGCTCCACTCGAACAATAACTAGGCACAGGCGGCCGATTTACATTTGCTATAATTATAAAAAGTTGTGACATGCGCAGATTAACATCTACAGTGAATAACAATAATCTGTATTGACAACTCAGTGGGATTTACGACTGTTTATCAGTTTTTAGCTGAATGATAGGAAATGGCCGATTTACTTTTCCAATAAAGGAATAATGACTTAGTCAGGACTCCTCTGCGAGCAAAAACTCGTGGATTTCCTTCAAAACTGTACTCATCTTCTTCCTCATAAGTTGTTCTCAGTTAATCTTGCTGCAAGCTCAACAAGCGCCCTCGTTGGTCGTCCTACACGTAGAAACAATGAAATATTCACCCATCCAATTATTTTACTTCTTTGTATTGGAGAGTCCAAAGCATGGGCCGATAAACCCGGAAGGATGGAGAAGGAAAATTTCAAGGAAATGCAAATGAAAGTTAACGTCAAAGATCAAATTTTGACAGCAGAAAAAGAATTGTGTGGGTTGCTCTGATTATATACCCGAAGTTTCTAACATACCATTGAGTGTGAATGAATGTTATCTCTTTTGTTTTTTAACTTGTTACTTATTTTTTAAACATGATACTTAACTCTTCGGGTAAATTCTACCGTCACTTTTGAAGGCGTATAATGTAGCACACGAAACGTCAAGTTTAAGAATATATAACTATAGCTTGCGATGTGTAATATGATGGTAACCGTAGTTTCGGACATTGAAGGCAAAATGCTTGCATGATAATGAAAGTACATGCGCACTACACTGTAACACTAGCATACTGTACTACAAAATCATAAGTGTCACTTTAAATACCACCATCAGCATTTTCACCACTGTCATCATCACCAATAACATCAAACGAAAATATGTCAGGTAATCATCACTAGAATCATCATGGTCACTGTAAATATCACCATCGATCACAATCTGTACCATTGTCAACATTACCAGACAAAAAAGTCTGGTAACCATCATCACAATCATAGCCAGTGTAAATATCACCATCGGCATCTTCACCATTGACATCATCACCACCAACAAAGAAACCTGGAAACCATCACCACAATATATATATTTATCATTATATCTATCAACTGTTTCATGATCATCGGTTGAAGCCATTGCATTTCAGTCGCCATTGTTAACAACATCACGACTATCACTCCCAGTCAATATGAGGAGAGTAATCCGCTTTTCTAAACCTTTTTTCTCTTCTTTTTTTTCTTTTTCTTATTGTTATTGTTATTATTTATATTATTATTATAAACAACAACCTACCTGACATTCCTTTTCCCAAATACGGAACAGCATCAGTATGATACATAACGCCCGCAATATCAATGTGCGCCCAGTGTCTGGCGGTTACAAATTCCTAATATAATATAAACTGTAATTAGGTCATCTATCACTAAGCAATTGCCCTACAATACAAAATAATAAGAATACAAGCAGGTACACTTATTTCGTTTATAATGTGAAGTTACTTTGTTAAAAAAGGTTTTTAATCAACCACAATTAACTTTATTTTACCTTTAGGAACGCTGCTGCTGTGCAAGCTCCTGCCGATCTGGTGCAAAATAAGTTTACATGATCATTAGATACAACTGCAAGTTATCTAAATTATATAATATATATCAAATAAAACAAATTACAAGCCTTAATCAATCATGAACAGTTTTAAACATTTCAACTGTACTTTCTCTAATCTACAGTACCAGGAATCCTTTACAATTGAGAAACTGGAAGAAATATCAACGATCGCTTCTTGCACATCTAAGAGATGTTCAAAATAATTGTTTAACGTTTTTTAGAACATGCAAATTAGTTGCAAATCAAAACAGAATAGCAAGAAAGAGGTCGTAACAGAAACTAACCTTTAATCTTGGTACTTTGACTCCCATTGGCGAGTATGAACGATTTTTGTTTTAGTAAAACTATCTTTCAAACTTGAACGTTCGTCCTTTTGTACTTGCCCACCCTTCTCATTTTCATCCTCATATTTCATGTCCCTATAGACAACATTCTACTAGCTCTAACAAAAGGCCTGATGCTCGAAACGTCGGCTTCTTTTACAAATCGCCCACGCACTTCACTGGATTTTTTAAACAAGTTCGAATAAAGAAGACTTACTTCCCAACTAACCAATCAATCTTAGCATGACAATTTTTATATTACGACTCAAATTAATACCTCGTTTTCCCAGTATTTCTTATGTCAGCTACTTCAGCCTCGATTTGTTTGGAGTAGTGCTTATACAGTGGCATTCGCCACATTCTCTCTCCAGTGTCAAAACCAGCCTTAAAAGAGGTAAAATTAATAAAATGAATGCATCACAAACAAATAATTCCCAGGAACCAACGAGCCAGCCTTACTTAACCAATTGATATTAACATTAACTTTAACCAACAGTACATTACATAGCGGTAAAACTGAGCAATCAACAGTAAAGCTGTTAGTATTCGACGCACATGACGAAGATTAAGAGATTTGGAAAAAAGGTCCTTGTACCAGCTAAAACCTCCCCAAGTTTTTTTAAAAACGGTTCTATGTCATAAAGCACTACTTTTTTCGCCCAAATCCGGTCTTCAACCTCACGCTTAAAGCGAGGGATAACTTCGAATTAGAGTAAAAAGTTTGCAATAATAATAATAATAATAATAATAGTAATAAAGTGGTATAGAATAATTCAAAGACACAAGAAAGTTACAGAAATGCATTCAAGCCAAAAAAGTACAGTATACTGGTACAAAAACATAAAACTGGGTATCAAAATATAAGATATATACAAACGATAATGATCAATTAAAATGATTGCAAAATAAATAAGTATTTTAAAATTATTTTTTTGAAGAGATAAAGATTATACCGTCGAGCTACTGGCCTATATACAGTTTATCATGGCTGTAATAGTCATTCGAATAAAAAACATTAGGAGGGCTATGCACCGAAGAAATGGAAGCATCTTACCATTGACAAATGAAACCACAGCGTCGGAGAATTGGTGAATACTCCACATGCTCCTTGTCCCAAGGCAATGTCCATTGCTCCTAAAACGGCAATACATATTTATCATTTTGACCCTGAGATCCGAGCGGTTATATTGCTGAATCGTCAACAACAAAGTTCTGTTTTGTTTTTGGCTGTCAATATGGCCGCCTTTTCTTCTCCCATTAACTAATAAACCAGTAGATTTTGCCTTTCTGCAACCGTAAACGTGCTCAATGCCTAAACCTATGCTAAATCCTTTACGAGCCGGTTGGCCCGTGGAGCCGGGGCTTTTCTCCGGTTTCTATAGTGTTTAGCGGATGAGTCTTTGACTCCCCCTGGATGGGGCACTAATCCATCCCGGGATTATGGAAAGCTGAGGTAGCTTAGACGGAAAAGAAGGTCACACAAACGTTCAAATCTCGGAAGAGCCGGGGAACGAACTGGGGACCCTGTGGTTGGGAGGCAGATATCTTACCAACTGCGCCAGCCACGCACGCCCACAATCAATGCCTAGCAAGTGATAAATAATAGCGAAATTACAGCTATACCTCAAGTCAATTAAAAGTTTATATAAATATGTATCGCTATTAAATCAATAGACCCCAGACTACGCGCTTTCTTCATGGCCACAAACTCTGGCTCGACATCAATTGGGTAACAAACCTGTAAGGGTTGCCAAGTTCACAACAGCACGTGGGTTGAAGGAATGTGCGTAACACAACGCATCAGCTAATATTAAACGTCCTTCAGCATCAGTGTTATCAATCTGTAAAACAACAAGATACAAGAAACTACCTCTAAAAGGTTTGTAGTACTTCAAAGGTGATGATAACCCAATTACGACAGGTCCCTCAGCAAACTCATTAATTTCTCTATTGTGCCCTTATGTCAAGCCAAATCATTTATTCAGTCCTGTTTTATCATTAGTCGAGTCCATGGTCCTATTTTAAAAGGCTTACTTCGAATTCTGCTGGTCGCTGGTTTGGCAAGTTGGTTCCTAAAACGTGGGATATTTTTTCCTCAGCTTAGATACAGAAAGTGAAAGTGATAGTACTAGCCAAAGCGCAATGCTTCTGATATATGGTAATAAAAACAAACGCCAAGTATAGGTAACACAAGCGTGCTAGAAGCTATATAAAGGTCACTAACATGGGCACTAAGGCAGAAAGTAATGTTAATAGGGGCATAAAAATGATGTTATTGAATTCTATAAGGCCGATTATCTATAAATCTTTAATTTTGTTATGTCTGTCTTCTGTCTGTTTGTCTGTCTGTCTGTCTATAAGTGTAAAAAAACCTTTGGTAATGTAATATTTCAACTATTACCATGCAAATAAAACAGTTTACTACTGTCTTTCTGTCTATGTTTAAATGGCGCATTATAATTATTTAAAGATAGTTACATTTAATGTAAAGGTAAAAACATAAAAACTATAAAAAAAAGACATTTATAACTTTTTTACCTCGATAGTTTTGCCATTCATTGCTCTGATGACATCTCCCGGCTTCAAGGCTGATCCTGATGGCATATTTTCACACAATGGTATTAAGGTGACAACATTGATGGGCAGCTGTAGCTTTGCAATGGCTTCCATTGCCCCTACTACTGTGGCGCCGCCCCCCATGTCTGCTTTCATTTGTCCCATGTTTTGTGACGGCTTAATGCTTATGCCACCGCTAAAAGACATCAATACAGATACTTTCACAACCATGTGCAGTGTGAACTTCCTATTAATACCGTTAGCATATGACTCAACTGACTCAACTATTCGTTATATTTTGCTCTCAACAGATAAACATGTCACATGGTACAGAATCCGATTATCAGGGAATATACGTCATAGGGTAAAATGGTTATTGTTATCCGGACATCTGACCGCATATATTTCTATTCCTGTAAATAACAATTAGAACATTTTTTTAAACATTTGATTAATGGTGTCAAATGCAGCCTGTCGCTTTTGAAATTAACCAAAAATATTCAGAAAGTTTTGAAGTGTTCATAATCAACTGAACTCAAAGACACTTCTAGTCACTAAAACAGGCACTACGACCACTTTAGTAGTGAACAATATTTAAGTATGTGGGAACGTAACTAGCCATTTCCTACAAGGCAAACTGACTGTCGAAGTGCACATCGCCAGGTTGATAAAATATTCATTTAACCGCCCAAGAACATTGCGTAATACACAGGTGGGCTAGAAAGGGAAGTTAAAATAGACCACCATAAACATTAAGCTATACAGTTACGAGGAGAAAAGACTTGAGTTGACTTGAGAAAAAAGACTTGAATGACGTCACGGTGGGCTTCTCACAAACTTACCTATCAAATGTGACCCCTGAAACAAAAGAAAACAGGTATTTATAATCTAAAGTTATGACATTAAATATAAATTTATGCCTTACAACTTGCTCCATTAACACTTCCTACAAGTCTAACACGAGGAACTTCTTTATTATTAAGAGTGCAACTAGCTAACTTAAAGCCACTACTAAAGTGGGCACTAGAGCCAACACAGCTGTCCAGAGCTGCTGACATTTGACTATTATTTGATAGATTTAAGAAGTAGTGTCCACTATCGACGTGGCCTTAATGCCCATTTTAGTGACTTTAAGTTGGGCCACAAGTGATATCATTCACGCCACAACCCCATAAGTATTACCTTAGCTTTTACTTTTAAAATTATCATCTTCTGTGATAACCTGAACTTGTTTGTTAGCTATGCCATGCTCATGAGGACCCAAACGGCCGGAACAGCTGTTCCTGGCTACTAACGTCTAGGCTTTCTATTACTTATGGTAGATTTAAACGGTAATGTTAACGTGGGCTTGGTGCCCATGTTAGTGGCTTCAAGTTAGCTACTAGCACTCACGTGCTACATAATTATTATCTTTATTTGAAAATAATCATCAAAGTCAGATCCCCACATGTATGCATTAAACTTTACACTATTACTTTCTGTTGAAACCTACCACGCTTATGACACCCAAAAAAAAAACAGCTGTCAACGTATGCAAACATTCACAAACCCTCACTATCATTTATGGGAGATTTAAGCTTTTTAATTTCCTAAAATGCTTCTGCAATTATAAC
>JAOBAY020012396.1:0-15106 GCA_025331085.2 Zoanthus sociatus | reverse complement strand
TCAAAAAAGGATGTACAAATTAAATTATTGATGAAATCCTCTGATATTATAGCAAAACAGGCCATAAACAGGGCTCGCTACTATTTTGATCCGCCATCTTTTCGCTACTCGATGACTATTACTAATAGACAACTAGTAACGTAGCCAATCAAAATGCAGGATTTTCAATAGTCCACTAGTAGGTTTATACTAATTAATAATATTAAGGCCTGCAGCAAACTCTATATTCTAAGAATACGTAAATATCATAAGTATTCTGTTAATAATTTAGATCTACTTTTCCAAAGCTTAATTCTATCTATATTTAATCATACCATCAAAGTTTGGGGTGGTACCTTAGATAGTTAAAAGATTGGCCAGTTCTTTACTGGATGTTTTAAATTTGGAAAACTTACAACACCAAAGAAAACTGCTCTTGCCAAAGCTTCCTTCTTCGACAACTGCAGTACATTTGTTATTTCAACATTGTACCTGCGTGTACAGAATAAATAAAAAAATGTCATATACTTTCAATAAATATTTTTGTAAACTAAGTTTTAACTTTCCGTTTTGAGTTAACTCATTAAAAGTAAATCCATATAAATTCTACCAGATCAAACAGTTTTCCTCTTGCTGGAGCAAATTAAGATAAAAGGAGTTGGAAAAAAAAATCACATGGGTTTGTGTCCAAGTAAAGTGGACTTGAAAGTCAATTATTTGAGAACTAACAAAAACAATTGTCTAAGGCATATTCATGCAGATTGACAAAACAAATACCATTACATGAAAAAGAAGCCAAATAAGGCTATGTTTACTTCTGATTTGAGCATTTCCTCCATCTCTTACAATGCATATGTTTACTATTATTACAAACTTAAGACAAACCTAAGAATTTTTTATATGGTTTAATATGTAATATAATGCTTGGAAATTTTTAATTAACTATGAAACTTTAAGTATCAATTAGCTGTAGGTCCATCAAGTTTAAATAATTTTTAAGCTTTATCAAAGGACTTGAATTTAAGTATTAAACATTAGGAAATAGATTAAATATAATTACCAGGGCCAGCCGAAGGCTGGAACCGGTCTTAAAATGCTGACTGTTCCTTTCTTTTCTTTAACAACTTGTTTCCAGGGCCCTGCTTTCCGCTGTGACAAAATCGTTGTCATAGTAACTTTACTTGCTAAAATGTATCGCTGAATCAGTTGAATTCTTATTCACCATTTTGAAAAAGCATGAGGCAACAACGGAGGGCATTCAAGACAAAGATGAAAGATTATAACTTTTTGGGGAACGAAAAGTTCCCCAATCTTTACGAGAGACTACTTCATGAGCAAAAACTTAAGAGTAGATATTTAGAGAGACATATTTACGAGCGACCACTTAACAGTGAACCTTTTATCGAGATTCAAAGCGAACATATAACAAAACTATCTTTACACATGGCTTGAAATTAAGAAAATTTCATGGTCGCATTTTTGTGATGGTTGTAAAATTTTAGTTGCAAATTAATAACAGTTAATCGCACAATTGCGACCACTGTTGAGGTTTTAGTTGCAAAAGGAAATATTTAGTTGCAAATGCAACTGTATCGGTCTCAATTTTGAGCCCTGTTACATCAATCTCTTGTGAAACATAAGTTTATTACAAAGTGCTATAGACTTGCCCGTGAACCAGACAGAATTTCACTGTGATTTCTAAGACATCTCAAGAACAAGAGTCACATGAGCATGTTTAAAAAGTTTCTCTTCAAAAGGATTTCGTCGATTCTTATACTGAAGTCCTCAAAGCTGCTTCACCATGTTAAAAAGGTTAGAAAGCTTTATAATACACATTATGAAATCAATGTAATCATAAACACGATCCAAAGATATTTCATTTAATTAAAGTGACTGTACCCAAGAAAACTTATTTGTTGTCTTTCAGTAGTCGGCTTGTCAAGTGATTATGAAACTAAAGTGTAAAGCACGTTAATATTTATCATTGTTTTCTTTTAATAGTGAAAGTCATATGAATAATTATTTGAATTTCAAACTAAGTACAGAAAACTTTGTCAAATACTGTATTTCCCGACAAATAATTAAAACTCATTAGAACGACTTATGATGTGACAAAACAGAATTTTTCAAATAACCTTTGTCATGCAATGTTTAGGTTAGCGAGATTTAAAAATTCTCAACTATCTAATATGCGGGATTCTCTTTTCACATTATTCATTAGACAGTGTTTTTTCTGTAAAGAAACTATTGTCAGTGATAAAATAGATTTTCATGTGACAAACTTGTTGATGTAAACGATCCTTACGCCTGCTGGTGTAAATGTGGGTTGCCAAGCCAAAAGTGGCCCCAGTAAAATTCACGAAGTGATTCTCGTTATAAGTTACAACATGAAGTATACTGTAAATATATTAAGATATTTCAACAACCAAAAAATATGTATTTTCTTACAGCTCTATCTCCTTTTCCTCTTTTCCAAATGCCCTCACAACTCGGATATTTCCAATTCGCTCTTCTGCAACCTGGTATGTTAACAAACTCAGAGTTAAAATAATATCTGACCAATGCATCAACCCAATTCCCTCAATCTTCTTCCTTCACCCTCCTCCCCTAACCCTTCCACCATTCTTCCCTCTACCTTCTTCCTTCATCCACTTTAACTTTAACTCCTTCTCTCACACAACAAATAGTCCTCCATCATTTTTAACTCGCCCTCCCTCCATTATCCTTCATTCATCATCCTTAACTCATTACCCTTCATTCACCCTCTTCCTTTATTCTCCTTAACTCACCCTTCTTCTTTCATCCTCCTTTCCTCAATCTCCTTCCTTTATTCTCCTTAACACACCCTCCTTCTCTCATCCTCCTTCCTTCATTCTCCTTAACTCACCCTTCTTCTCTCATCCTTCCCTCAACCTCCTTAATTCATTCTCCTTAACTCACTCTCCTTCTCTCACCCTCCTTCTCTCACTTTCCTTCTCTCACCCTCCTTCTCCCATCCTCCTTCTCTCATCCTCCTTCCTTCATTCTCCTCAACTCACCCTTCTTCTCTCATCCTTCCCCCAACTTCCTTCCTTCATTCTCCTTAACACACTCTCCTTCTCTCAACCTTCCCTCAACCTCCTTTCTTCATTTTGCTTAACTCGTCCTCCTTCTCTCATCCTCCTTCCTTCATTCTCCTTACCTCACCCTCCTTAACTCACTCTCCTTCCCTCACCCTCTTTCCTTCATTCTCCTTACCTCACCCTTCTTAACTCACTCTCCTTCCCTCACCCTCTTTCCTTCATCCTCCTTACCTCAACCTTCTGCCCTCATCCTCCTCACCTCACCCTTCTTTAAACACTCTCCTTTCCTCACCCTCTTTCCTTCATCCTCCTTACCTCAACCTTCTTCCTTCATCCTCCTCACCTCACCCTTCCTGTCTTTATCCTTCTCAACTCAACCTCCTCTCTTTATCCTCCATACCTAACCCTTCTTCACTCACTCTCCTATCTATATCTGACTGTACATTATCTGATTGTACTTACATGTATGTGTCTGAATGTACCTATCTTATACTGACTTGACTAGAAGTTTATATTAGATAGCAACAAAAAACATATGTTCTTTCCCAATTAAACAGATTCTTAGTTTCAATTTTATCAATGAAACAGTTTTAGTATACTGTAGATTATAGTCCCCTCAGCAGGGTAAAAAGCCGTTATTTGAAAGTATGATTAATATCTAAAATGGATAGAGATGGTGCATCACTCTGAACTCACATATTGCCAAGTCCTAGAATTTCTAGTTTTATTTCCTCTTTAAAATATAATTATATTATCAATCATAATTTCTGTACTAAGCCCCCAGAGCCCGGTTGTTCAAAAGCCATTTAGTGCTAACCCAGGAATAAATATCTCACTAATGATTTTGTTTTTAATTTTACAAAGACAGACTTGAGCTGTAAATTGGGGATTAACTAGTTGTTTCCTATTAAAATCTCAGCAGTATTTAATAAGAACTGTAATCTTTTCCTTAGACAAGCAATAGCTGCTGTAATTTTTGTTTAACCCAGGGTTAAATTTAACCCACCATTGAACAACCCGGTCCTGGGAGATATATGATTCTCATCTCGTTGAGGAAAGAAAGAGGGAGGGGAGGAAATCGGAGAAGGCAGGATATTTGGTAGTGCATGATTTGCTTTTCAATCTAGAGTCTTGTGTAAGATTTTTCTCGGAGTTCAAACCTTTTTTAAACTTGAGAGCCTGCAACGTGTTTTAGATAAGTTTGCTTTGCAAGATTGTGTTTTTGAGTTATCACCTCTCACCCGCTTCTGTTTGTGTTTTTTGTTTATTGTACGTCCCTAAACTGGAGAAAAGCATTTTTTAGCTCCGATGGGCCATTGTTCATTATAGGCTCGTTAGGGAATTTAGGCAGCGTTTACACGTAGAGGGCTATATTTTTATCCTGATAAAAACATCTACGTTCGTACTCGACCGTTTACACGTAAAAGCATAGCCGGCGTTTACGAAAATAGTCGGCTAAATTCATCGTTTTCGGCGTTTACGTGTAAACGATGCCTTAGTCTTGTACATTTAGTTTAGTTATATACAATTTATTACTCGGACGAGCGTGTGCTTGCTCATTCGTGATTAAACAAAAACAATTTCTGAATTAGATATTGCGTACGATGTGTCTGGATCACACGGGAAAGTACTTGATACTTTTAAAGGTAGAGTTGTAGAAAACTATAATATGTTTGGCAGAAATTTTAAAAAAGTAAAGATTGTTCAAGTTTCACGCTAACGCGATTGTTCAGAAAACTTATTTGAAATTCAAATTTTATTGCTTAAAGCAGTGTTTTAAAATGCTAATATACGATTTTATTAATGTATTGGCATTTAGAGATGGACACGGTTCTGTTGTTTAAAACTGATGGATTTGCTACGTTGCAGATGATAACTAGTTTTTCATTCAAACTGTGGTTACTGCGCTTTGTTTCGTTTAAATGTGTTCGTGCGGCAAATGTCCTTTTGATTTCGTACGGTTGTTGTAGGTTCCAGATGCATTTGGATAATTTTGTGATGTTTCTGTTATTTTCGTGCCAGAATATTGGGTGTGTCCGTTGTATCTTTGAACGTTTTTTCTATTAAGCCAAAGTATACCTTTTCAATATTATTTTCCTTCATTGTGGCTTTATATACCAGGCTGCTGCGTGCTGAATAGGCACTGCTTGTCTTTGGAGCGTACAGGAGGTTTTTTTTCTGCAGTTGCAAATTCCCCTTGATTTGTGGACATTTTCAACTTGTAGTGAGCTCGAATGGTGTCCTGCTGTTTGTCATGCGGCTAGCTGTAACTTAGTTTTATACTGTTTCTATTGGGTATTTTGTGCAGTCTGAATTTTGATGGAAAATGCTTTTTTATTAGCCTGAAAAATATTGTTCCAGTGTTTATTGTAATCTTCTTCCTGTATTGTGAGTTAAACCAAACTATGGTACGCTTTCGATAGCCTTTTCTTTTTGCTGGTTGTTTTTCTCTGTATGGCAAGCCATTTCGTAGTGAGGCGGTATGAATATAAAAGATTTCAAACATTTAATGGTCGCACTGAATGTTATTAAGCATAAAAGTTGAACTTATTGGGAATTAAATCTGGCTGGTTTGACCTCATTTCTTTTTTATTTTTATACACTATAATTATCTCTCATTCTTCTAGTTAGATCCTAGAACAGATAAAATTTACAAAAAGCTAAATCTATTTAAGCCTTAAATATTTCACTTGTTATTACTCAATAATTTTATATTCTTTAGAATGTTTTTAGAAAAATAATGATAAATTTCTTCTAGGTTACGAAATACAGATAAATATCGATAATCCAAGCAACATTTTAAGTAAACGCGGTATTTCATACAATCTTGTAGCTCACAACGCTTAGATACTCTTAAGATAAATTATCCGCGTAATGGCTATCACCTTTGCGGACTAAAATTGTAAAACTAAAAGTAAATTTCACATCAAATTGTCTGTGTTTAAAACCCAAGGGACCAAATATATTTGAGTAATTATATATGAGTGTAATGCGTTACACTCCGGTTATTAAGCTTAGAAGCGGGCTTCAGGTGAAGCATACAAGCCATTCGCTCTGTTTAGTTTAACAGTCTTAAGAGATGATCCCAATTCACTTCATATTACTCAGTGCATTCATTTCATGTATTCATGCATCAGAAAGCGCTCGGCAAAGAGTGGTCATCATATCGTTGGACGGAGTTGGATGGCAGTATATTAGCGGTAGATTTGCAAACACTCCAAATCTAGATGCCATCAAACAATATGGAGTGCACGCAAATTACATACAAAATGTATTTCCTACCGTGACGTGGCCAAACCACCATTCCATGTTAACTGGTTTATACGCCGAATCACACGGCATGGTTGGTAACAGTTTTTGGGATCCTGTCTACAAACAAGAGTTCCACATTGCATACGATTGTACGAACTATGATAACAAGTTCTGGAATGCTTCTGAATCAGTTTGGTTGACACTTCAAAAGAATGGCGGTCACAGCGGCGTGTTCATTTGGCCTGGGTATAATGGTTATCCTGAGAAACCAAGTTATTACGAGAAACCCGTTTGCAAAATGAACTGTAGTAGTGTTTATAGCTGGGTGCCCTCTTCAGCTATAAACTATAATTGTATTTCAAATTTAAGTGTCCCACTTCGCTCCCGCATAGACAAAGTTATGAGCTGGCTCACATCAAAGAAGAATCCTCCAACTTTTGTGGCCATGCAATTTGGTGACGCCGACCTACAAGGGCACAACCACGGTCCAAATTCTCCACAGTACAAGGCAGGCGTTGAACAATTCGATCGCGACATAGTGGGCTATTTTATGAGCAGCTTGCGAGATGCCGGACTAGAGAATGAAACCAATGTAATCTTTGTGTCTGACCATAGCTTTGTAGAGACGTCTTCTAGCCGTCAGTTCTATCTTAGCGATTATTTGGACTCTGATTCGTATCACGGTTTGGTGGAGACCACATTAGCACATATAATCCCTAAAACAGGGAAAGAAGGAGAGGTCTACAAAAACCTAACTACAAACAAGCATCCTAATATAACCGTGTACCGGAAGAACGAAATCCCTGACATACTTCACTGGAAAAATAATCGCCGCATTCCTCCAATCTTCCTTTTGGCAAACCTTGGTTGGGTGATTGCCAAAGAGAGACCATTAGTAAGCAAGAATTGGACGAAAGGAACTCATGGCTACAGCAATCAAGACAAGAAAATGTGGCCAATCTTCATAGCTACCGGGCCATCATTCCGCTCCGGATACAAAATTCAACCCTTTCAAAATATTGACCTCTATCCGTTAATCTGTCACTTGGTTGGTGTCGAGCCTCGTCCACACAACGGTTCATTTGAGCGGGTTAAGCAAATGCTGAAGAAATTTGATACAAAAGCGGGACAACAGAAACATTCGGCTGCAAATTTGTTTTCTCATTTAGCCGCAGCTTTTGTCATTCAGTTTTTTTATTACTAATATTGGCATGCAGTAGACTTGTTTTATGCAAATCCATGAAGTGTTATTGAAAAGAATCGAAAAATAGTTAAATATGCATGTGTAAGATGTATTTGAGCGAAAAACTATTGTTTATTGAATGAATAATAAAGTTCGCTTCAAAAATTTGAGACTTTGAGAAAATTCTTTCCAAAGAGGAGGGGAGGAGGGGGAGTAATTCAATCTTCAAGCTCTCCCCTCCCGGGTTGGCCGATGTGTTTGTGTACTCTTTTTTAAAAAAATAAAAACTAGTAAAATTTTGCTTAGGCTCAATGTTCTTATATTTTCAGCACTTTGAGGCTCAGAATGTTTTTATTTTGTTCTTGTATATGCCATATATGCCAAGCTACGTAATTTCATTGCTTTTATTGATCGAGTACACATTTCGCCGAGGAGGCATGACAATATGTGTATATTGTACAGCACCGTATTTGTTACAGTTGGAGTTGAATTAGTATTAAATTAAGTGTGATTGCTTGTTGCGTTTCACCATCGTTAGAAAAGTGTTTTTTTCAGTCTCATGGAGAGACGATTAGAGCCTCACTGTTCTTATTAAGTCAGTATGTTTTCTCTGTTTTTATACGGTATAGAGTGTATAATTCACATATTTATCACAATTGTTTCTTTAGAAACACCGACGCAGATCACACTGGTTTACTGCTAGTTATTATCTCTTTACTGATTTTATTAAGTTTGTTCTTATTAAAAAAGTATAAATAGAAAAACAATTACTGTACAATTGAACGTTTATACACGGAAATCTATTTGTAATATAAAACAACTATCCCCCAAAGTAGAGGTGAAAAGTGGTGGATACACCCATACCGTTACGCATCGAAACTGAGGAGGATAATTATTTTATTAGTATTTACCAAAATAACAGGATAAAAATGCACATTATTTTCAAGAAACGATACGATGTAAACCATTTTTATACTTTTAGCATGCGCGCTTCTTGTTTTTTTGACTTTCTTCTCCAAATCAAACTTGGATATCGCAAGTTACGGGAACCAATCAGAACTCGCGAAAATGGAAAGACAAGCATTGCGACGGCCATTTTTTGAGTATAACCTCGGTGTTACCAAGCCCCACGCGGTTGAAACTTCGTTATCGGATAAAGTCAATTATACGAATACCTCTTCATCCCGCTGAAGAATAACAATAACAACATTTGATGAACCAAGCAACAGTATACAAAAAAAATTCAGTTCCAGACCGTACAAAATCATGAATCCCTTTTTTATTTCATTAGCTATAGCTAAATGTTTTTTTATTTCTTTCTTCCAAAAACAAGTCAAACGATATAAGCTAAGGCCCAACATTTCTTTGTTTTTTCAAAAGCCAAGAATTTCGGATGTTCCTGTCACTGCAGCATAAAATGTTTGTTTGATGTATTGTTTTAAAGTTGTCATAACATTTTGGAAACCCGCCGGGCTTCCTTTGTCGAGTTGCTGTTACGAACTTCACAATTTAACGCATCTCCTACAAGGAAACATTTTTAATTTAGTGTAAAACCGTACTTTTCCAAGTTAGCTCAAAATCACTTTTTTTAAAACGAATCAGGAATAATTTTGGCTTGGTCTTTTGGAAGCATATAAAAGCTATTTGACAACGAAAAGAAGAAATGTTATCAGGACTTTTGTTTAAGGTACAAACACTTTTATCGGCTTATTCAATATTACTTTACAGTTCAAATTTTCTTTATAATTACTAATGCTATACTAAAGGGGGTCAAAGTTTTTGAGAAGAAAGGTGTCATGAGTAGTCGAACCTATCACCAACCAATAGCTTCATTGAATTGAAAGAAATTTTCAAATGACAAAATTACCAACAACTATAAGGTGTTGTGATACAATGTTACTTATATACACTCTCTTTTCATAAGAATACTGCTTTTCGGACCGTGCTGGATATTCTTATTTTTTGGTCGATTTAGGCTGAAGATATTCTTACGAATATTCTTAGTTTCGGGAATATCGGTGACATGGAATTCCGTTTTTAAAATAACTGTGGTATCGTAGAGCTTCAAAGGTAATAGATCTGTATATCGCTTAATTTCCATTTGGGAAATGCAATACATGTAATCAGTAATGTAATTTTTTCAAACATGCAAAATTATATTGTTAACAAAATCTGAGCTCAGCATTATTCTTAAATTTGGCCAGTTTCAGCGTCGATATTTTTGTAAAAAAAGAGTGTATTGCTGCAAAAAATCCTAAGTAGAATGAACTATCGAGCCAAAACCTTGATAACAAAATAATGCCTAATATCAAAGTTTTCACATCTTAAACGAAGGTCTGCAAGTGTTCTTGTTTCACCATAAAAGGAAAATTCTCAGTGGTCGAAAACCGTTAAACTTTTAAAAAAAATGTCAAGAAGTTGTTGAAATCATGCAGAGCTTAAAACACGACCACATTAAAACACAAATATTAGCTTCTTTGATATGAACAAAAAAATGATTATAAATTGGAATATTTGTTTTTATGTACAAGATTTTTCAAGCTGAAATGTAGCATGCAAAAAGGTTTTATTTGAACAAATTAACTTTTAAAACCTAGGCAAACAGAAGTCAATTTACCCTGTCATTATTACACCATTTAAATTTTTCCTAAAATTGTTTTTTATTTAAGGTTGCTGTATTGGCTCTCTCTGTTCAGTTACCTTAGAAACGCCAAATGAAATATAAGTCTACAATACCGACTTCTTAAATCTGTTTACAAATATTCACATGGATTGCAATCGAAAGACTGCTTCAGTGTACTCTTTTAATATTTCTTGATAATTTTTTAGCTGAATACAAAAAGGCTCAGAGTGTTCTCATAAAGCAAAAAAAGATCCACAGAATTTTTACATTTTACTCTTGTAAAAACCTCGAAATACGAATATTATATTTTCTTTCCAAAAGGCAGCTGCTAAAAGAATAAATAATTAATAAGTTTTTGTGCTAAAATGATTTGAGAGCTACCCGGTAGATTAACATTTTCCTTCATACATTTTACAGAATGATTGGAATAATTGTAGTGTGTTGCACAGACTAGCAGTTCATCCCAAACTAAAATGTTTTATAAATTTAAAATTTTATATTTTTGTGAACTTCGGCCTTTTCATCTCCTTTGTAAACAGAGGAAATGTTTTGACTATTTGTTCTAGAAAATGTCACTAAACATAAAGACGATTATCTTCTATTTTCGGCGATTTGCATGATTTTATTTTAATACTGGAATGCTGACGAATTTTTAAAGTTTTACGAAAAACTAGTATAAGTAAAGAAGTAAACCGTTGGCCATCTGAACCGAGGTAAAAAATGTCTTTATATATGATGGATTGAAATTAGAATCCAAAAACAGCAAATAATTTACTTGCACCATTGCTTATAAATACTTTTGAAAACAAAAGCAAAACAGAAGAATAAACAGAGGATAAAAGGGCAAGGTATAAAACAAAAACGAAAAGTGAGTCACCCGAGTTGTTTATTTTTAAATAGTATGTGAAACTAACTGTCTTATAACTTAAAGTGCATAATAAACTTTTTTTTTTGCATAAAATGAAAGGTCAAAGCACCCTTGGTACGAAATAAAATATTCAAGTTATTTTGCTTCCTGAAGTACAGTTGAATTCCGATAAATTAAACCTTCGGTAACTCGAATTGCCCGCTAACTCGAAGCAGAACTTATTTCCCTTTTATATACCTCATATTTTTGCAGTGATTTTAGCGGAACTCCTGCGGAGCGCCATACTTAAGAAAGTATAGTATATGCATCGAGTTTGAGAATTTTCAACGTCATGACGTCACGTCCGTCCATTGTCCGTCCATCCGTTGTCCGTCCGTCCGTACGATGTCCGTGTACACGAGTGGAATATTTTCTTTTCTCATTCATCTTTAAAATAATTTTTTTGTACATGGTATATGTTTTTTTTCCTTCGTGTGTTCTTTGATATAATTTTTGCATTTGTATATTGTTGTGTTCTTTGATATAATTTTTGCATTTGTAAATTGTTTATGTATTCGGCGAGAAATCAACCTTCGTGGCCTCTCCGTCGTGTTCGATACAGTTAAGTACTGTTTTGTAACTAAAACTGTCATTTGAAGTGCCCAAAATAAATCAAAGAAATTGAAAAAAATCCTACTTTTAGGGCTTATACCACCCAAACTACTGGGGCTATTAGGTTGAATCTCTTTGGGAGCTCCGCTTTTAGGCAGTGTCTAAATCTATATATTAAACTCTTTAATTCATAAAGTACTCACCATCTTCACTTTTGAGAACATATGGTGCACATTTTTTATCCTTGATTAGTTGTAGCCTTTGCTATAAAATTGATAGTTAATGATAGTTAATAAAGACTAACTTGATATTATATATTACGCTCAAAACAGCCTTAAACAGCAAGAAAATACAAAAGCTTGGACGAGACCTGTCTTCATGTAAACGTTACACTGCTCTGCCTAATTCTCAACGCAATACAAGACTGATTTGACAGCCGCTGCTGCTGTGCAGGACTTGTCTTCTAAACTCAAACTATGTGCAAAAATATATTTAAACGTAAAACATATTTCTGCCAAGACTATAGCTAAAACACGCTTCAACAAAAAATCTTGGAGCAGTCACGAGAAACTGGCCTTAAATACAAAACAAAGACCCCATTAATTTTGTGTCAGTTGGTGTCTGAGGAACAGCTTTGACCCAGTTTGACTGTCTCTGGTTTGACAGGGCAGTAAAAAAAAACATTTTCTTCGTTTTGTAGTTACAGCCGGCCTTATCTACAAAATGAAGACCCTATTGATTTCATGTCAGTTGGTGTCTAAGGAACAGTTTTGACATCAGGTTTGACTGTCTCTGGTTTGACAGAACAGTTAAAAAACCAGTCTTCGTTTTTGGGTCTTAGGTCTTCGTTTTGTAGACACCCATGTATGTGTTGCTGATTGTTTTAGGTTAACAAGGTAGAGATGGAGAAAAAACAACAAAATTATAAAAGTTATAAAAATCAAATAGTATGGGACATCAAAATGGCAAAATGGTTTAGAATAATTGTTATTAAGGCGGATCTTTGTTTACATTTTCCCCTTCATTAATTAACATGTGCATCAGTTTCTTTTAATGTTACAAACACTTAAGCACTGTATATTACGAGTGTTTTGTAATACAAACTTCTGAAAATACGAGAGTGATATGCTAAACACTGTTCCACTGAACTAATGGAGATTTTACAGAGAATGCATGGCTCATTAACGGTTTTGCCACCCAGCTGTTTTGAGTATTTTGGAACTGCCCTATCTTTTTAGAAACTGCTTGAATATCGTCAAAATTTTCATCTCTCTGTTAGTTCGACAAGCTTTCCCAAGTTTAAGACTGAAATCTTATTTATCTTTGTTTGTTAGCTACCTAGAGTTGTATGCTAATGAAGCAGAATGTAAACAATGACATCAGCAAATATTGGCCTATTGGGGATAGGGTGAATACAAGTGGTAGTTGAGAGGCAGCTGTTGCAGCAAGAACAAGAATTGGGACAGTCAAGTTCAAGGAAAGTGAAATAAGAGTTGCTGAACTCAAAAAGGTTCTCACTTAAGATGTTACATGGGATTGAGACATAGTGTTTGAGGGAAAACGAGATAGCAATTTTGAGAAGAACCGAGAGAGCAATGGTGAGCAATGTGTGGTGAAAATCTGATAGAGAAAACGAGGGCAAGACCCAATGAAACAGTGATTGAGATGGAAAAGACAAATGGAGTGAGATGGTACAGGCATGGGTTGAGGAGGACATGTTTTGAGAAGGGCAAGAGGAAGCACGGACGATCAAAGAAAATGAGGAATACGCAAGTGGAGAAGGAAAGCAAGAAGGTTGGCTTGATCAAAAAGAATGCCATGAATCGAGCGAGATGGAGACTGGGAGTTGGAGAGATGGCTACCAAAGTGGGGTAAATACAATATGGCCACCCCCCGTTTACGAGGATAAGTTTATCAGATCAAAATTTTATTGATGTTGCAACTGTGTACTGCATGTAAAGTATATTGGGGGAGTCAGGTTGGCATAGTGGTCATCAGTCGTGCCTCCCACCTCTACGACCGGGGATCGATTCCTGGGCTCCACATGTGGGCTGAGATTTGTCGATCTCAATCTGACTCCGAGGGTTTTTCTCCGGGTACTCTGGTTTTCCTCGCTCTGCAAATTCGACTTTCACGCCAAGATCTGAGCCGTCGAGCGATTAAACATTAGCCTCTGGCTAGGAAGAATGGGCAACCACTTCCTTCGCAATAGACGTTAAATAAAGTATTATTATATATTATTATTATTATTATTATTATATTGTAAACTTAAGATATTCACTAGAGATCTGATATTAACTGCATAGACAATTCTTAACTTCTTCAAAAACAGTTCAAGCCAGGGTACCATGACCAGCCAAACAATTAATTTTTTTGGTAATAATTTATGTTGCAATGCAACAACCATTTATAAATGCATCTATATTAATTTTTTAATGCTGGTAACTCAACCGATTATAGCTTTAATTAAGATAATCAGAATTCACAATTTTTCAGAAAAGTAACAAAAATTTATTTACCGAATAGCCCTTTGCTGAAACAGCCTTATCAACATCATAAAGACAAACAAGATCATCAGTTGATTGAGCGGTGAGGGCAAAAGAGTTCACAGATGGACACTTTTCTACACACACCTAACAAATAGAGAAAAACATTTCCATGATTTTACAATAACTGTTTGACAAGAATATTAATTTATACATTAATTAATAACAGGGATAGAATTGGTCGGCCAAAGGAGGCCTGGAGTAATTAGGTAGAGGAAGAAGATCGACATAAGGAAGTTATATAAACATTATGGAAGATATGGAAGAGTTTAGAAAAAAAAGTAGAGGCAACTTATAACCGCCGCCTGGTTAGCCTAATTGGTAAGGTGCCAGTCTGCTGTGCGGGAGGCCCGGGTTTGATTAACGGCCAGACCAACACTCAGTGTCTTAAAATAATTGAGAAGGTGCCACCTTTGCTCTAACATCTGCAAATGGTTATTCCTTCACATCTTCTTGGATAAGGACGTTAAACTGTAGGCCCAGTCTCTCGATCTCTCTGTCGAGGGATTTAAAAGAACCCACACACTTCTCGCAAAGAGTAGTGTGGTGATCCCGGTGTTGTGGTCTGTTTCTTTCACTGAGGGCATTTCTTATCGGCTGCCAATTTGTGCCTTAACTTGTGTGCCGCTCAAACAGACTTTCTAAGACCCCAACTCTTAAAAAAAATTGTATTTATTTGTAAAGCGCTAAGAGCTTTGAGAATAAGCGCTATATAAAAATCGAAATTGTTATTATTATTATCATTACATTAATTAATAACAGAGATAGAATTGGTCGGCCAAAGGAGGCCTGGAATAATTAGGTAGCGGAATAAGATCGACATAAGGAAGTTATATAAACATCATGGAAGATATGGAAGAGTTTAGAAAAAAAAGTAGAGGCAACTTATAACCGCTGCCTGGTTAGCCTAATTGGTAAGGTGCCAGGAGGCTCGGGTTCGATTCCTGGCCGGACCAACACTCAGGGTCTTAAAATAATTGAGGAGAAAGTGCTGCCTTTGCT
>JAOBAY020012322.1:0-15107 GCA_025331085.2 Zoanthus sociatus | reverse complement strand
GTGTCTGTGATGCTACTCCTTCTACACTGTGTCTGTGATGCTCATCCCTACACACAGTGTCTGTGATGCTCATCCTTGCACACTGTGTCTGTGATGCCCATCCTTGCACACTGTGTCTGTGATGCCCATCCTTGCACACCGTGTCTGTGATGCACATCCATACACATCGTGTTTGTGATGCGAATCCATACACATTGTGTCTGTGATGTTCATCCTTGCACACCGTGTCTGTGATACTCATCCTTGCACACTGTGTCTGTGATGCCCATCCTTGCACACTGTGTCTGTGATGCCCATCCTTGCACACTGTGTCTGTGATGCACATCCATACACATCGTGTTTGTGATGCGAATCCATACACATTCTTTCTGTGATACGCATCCATGCACACCGTGTCTCTGTTTCTCATCCCCACACACCATGTCTGTGATGCTCATCTTTGCACACCGTGTCTGTGATGCTCATCCATACACACCATGTCTGTGATGCTCCTCCTTGCACACCATTTCTGTGATGCGCATCCATACACACCGTGTCTGTGATGCGAATCCATACACACCGTGTTTGTGATGCGCATCTATACACACCGTATCTGTGATGTGAATCCATACACACCGTGTCTGTGATGCGCATCCATGCACACCGTGTCTGTGATGCTCATCCTTGCACACCGTGTCTGTGATGCTCAGCCTTGCAGTCGGTGTCTGTGATGTTCATTCCAACACAACGTGTCTGTGATGTTCATCCTTGCACATCGTGTCTGTGATGCTCATCCATACACACCGGTTCTGTGATGCTCATCCTTGCACACTGCGTCTGATGCAAATCCATACACACCGTGTCTGTGATGTTCATCCCTGCACTCCGTGTCTGTGATGCTCATCCTTGCACACTTTGTCTGTGATGCTCATCCCTACAAACCGTGTCTGTAATGCTCATCCCTAAACACCGTGTCTCTGATGCTTATGCTTGCACACTGTGTCTGTGTTGTTCATCCATACACACGGTGTCTGTGATTCTCATCCCTACACACCCTGTCTGTGATACTCATCTTTGCACACCGTGACTGTGATGCTCATCTCTCCACACCGTATCTTTGATGCTCATCCTTGCACTCTGTGTCTGTGATGTTCATTCCTACACAACGTGTCTGTGATGTTCATCCTTCCACACCGAGTCTGTGACGCTCATCCCTACACACCGCATCTGTGATTCTCAACCTCGCACACTGTCTGTGATACTCATCCCTAAACACCGTGTCTGTGATGCTCATCCTTGCATATTGTGTCTGTGATGCTCATCCCTGCACACCCTGTTTGTGATGCTCATCCTTGCACACCGTGTCTGTGATGTGCATCTCTCCACACCGTGTCTGTGATGCGCATCCATGCACATCGTATCTGTGATGCTCATCCATACACACTGTGTCTGTGATGCTCATCCTTGCACACTGTCTCTGTGATGTTCATCCCTGCATTCAGTGTCTGTGATGCCCATCCTTGCACACCGTGTCTGTGATGCTACTCCTTCTACACTGTGTCTGTGATGCTCATCCCTACACACAGTGTCTGTGATGCTCATCCTTCCAGTCGGTGTCTGTGATGTTCATTCCTACACAACGTGTCTGTTGTGTTCATCCTTGCACATCGTGTCTGTAATGCTCATCCATACACACCGTGTCTGTGATGCTCATCTTTGCACACTGTGTCTGTGATGGAAATCCATACACACCCTGTCTGTGATTAGAATCTATACACTCTGTGTCTGCGATGTTCATCCCTGCACTCCGTGTCTGTGATGCTACTCCTTCCACACCGTTTCTGTGATGCTCATCCTTGCTCACCGTGTCTGTGATGCTAATCCTCCCACACTGTGTTTGTGATGCTCATCCTTCCACACCATATCTGTGATGCTCATCACTACACACCGTGTCTGTGATCCTCATCTATAAACAGCGTGTCTGTGATGCTCATCCTTGCACACCGTGTCTGTGATGCTCATCCATACACACTGTGTCTGTGATGCCCATCCCTACACACTGTGTCTGTGATGCTCATCCTTGCGTACCGTGTCTGTGTTGTTCATCCCTACACACCGTGTCTGTGATACTCATCCCTACACATTGTGACTGTGATGCTTATCCTTGCATACCATGTCTGTGATGCTCATCCATACACACTGTCTCTGTGATGCTCATCCTTGCACACCGTGTCTGTGATGCTCATCCTTGCACACCGTGTCTGTGATACTCATCGTACATACCGTGTCTGTGATACTCATCGTACACACCGTGTCTGTGATGCTCATCCCTACACATTGTCTGTGATGCTCATCCTTGCACACCGTGTCTGTGTTGTTCATCCCTACACACCGTGTCTATGATCCTCATCCCTACACACCGTGACTGTGATGGTCATCCTTGCACACCATATCTGTGATGCTCATCCTTGCACACCATGTTTGTTTTGTTCATCCCTACACACCGTGTCTGTGATGCTTATCCCTACACACCGTGTCAGTGATGCTCATCCTTGCACACCGTATCTGTGATGCGCATCCATACACGCCGTGTCTGTGATGCGCATCCATGCACACCGTGTCTGTGATGCTCATCCTTCCACACCGTGTCTGATGCTCATCGCTACACACTGTGTCTGTGATGCTCATCCTTGCACACCGTGTCTGTGATGCTCATCCATACACACCGTGTCTGTGATGCTGATCCTTGCACACCGTATCTGTGATGCACATCCATACACACCGTGTCTGTGATGCGACTCCATACACACCGTGTCTGTGATGATCATCCATGCACACCTTGTCTGTGATGCCCATCCTTACACACCGTGTAAGTGATGCTCATCCTCTCACACCGTGTCTGTGATGCGCATCCAAGCACACCGTGTCTGTGATGCTCATCCTTCCACACCGTGTCTGTGATGCTCATCGCTAGACACTGTGTCTGTGATGCTCATCCTTGTACACCGTGTCTGTGATGCTCATCCATACACACCGTGTCTGTGATGCTGATCCTTGCACACCGTGTCTGTGATGCAAATCCATACACACCGTGTCTGTCATGCGCATCCATGCACACCTTGTCTGTGATGCCCATCCTTACACACCGTGTCTGTGATGCTCATCCTTGCACACCGTGTCTGTGATACTCATCCTTACACACCGTGTCTGTGTTGTTCATCCCTACACACCGTGTCTGTGATGCTCATCCCTACACACCGTGCCTGTGATCCTCAACCTTGCACACCGTATTGGTGATGCTCATCCATACACACCTTGTCTGATGCTGATCCTTGCACATCGTATCTGTGACGCGCATCCATACACACCGTTTCCGAGATGCGAATCCATACACATCGTGTTTGTGATGCTCATCCATGCACACTGTGTCTGTGATGCTCATCTTTGCACACCTTGTCTGTGATGCTCTGCCTTGCACACCGTGTCTGGGATCCTCATCCCTACACACTGTCTGTAATACTCATCCATAACCAGGTGACTGTGATGCTCATCCTTGCACTCCAATTCTGTGATACTCAGTTATGCACACCGTATCTATGATGCTCATCCATACACACTGTGTCTGTGATGCTCCTCCTTGCACACCGTGTCTCCGATACAAATCCACACTCACCGTGTCTCTGATGCGAATCCATACACACTGTGTTTGTGATGTTCATCCCTACACTCCGTGTCTGTGATGCTAATCCTTACACACCGTGTCTGTGATACTCATCCTTGCACACTGTGTCTGTGATGCCAATCCTTGCACACCGTGTCTGTGATGCTCATCCTTGCACACAGTGTCTGTGATGCACATCCATACACATCGTGTGTGTGATGCGAATCCATACCCATTGTGTCTGTGATGCGAATCCATGCACACCGTGTCTGTGATGCTCATCCTTGCACACCGTGTCTGTGATGCTCATCCTTGCACACCGTGTCTGTGTTGTTCATCCCTACACAGTGTGTCTGTGATGCTCATCCCTACGCACCGTGTCTGTGATGCTCCTCCATACACACCGTGTCTGTGATGCTTATCCTTGGCCACCATGTCTGTGATGCACATCCATACACACCGTGTCTGTGATGCGAATCCATACACACCGTGTCTGTGATGCGAATCCATACACACCTTGTCTGTGATGCGCATCCATGCACACTTTGTCTGTGATGCCCATCCCTACACACCGTGTCTGTGATGCTCATCCTTGCACATTGTGTTTGTGATGCTCATCCTTACACACCGTGCCTGTGATGCTCAACCTTGCACACCGTATTGGTGATGCGCATCCATACACACCGTGTCTGTGATGCGCATCCATATATGCCATGTTTGTGATGCGCATTCCTACACTCTGTGTCTGTGATGCTCATCCTTGCACACCGTGTCTGTGATGCTCATCCTTGCACACTGTCTCTGTGGTGCTCATCCCTACACACCGTGTTTCTGATGCAGATCCTTGCACACCATGTCTGTGATGCTCATCCATACACAACGTGTCTGTGATGCTCATCCCTACACACCGTGTCTGTAATGCTCATCCTTGCACACCATGTCTGTGATTCTCATCAATACACACCGTGTCTGATGCTCATCCCTACACACTGTGTCTGTGATGCTCATCCTTGCACACCGTGTTTGTGTTGTTCATCCCTACACACCGTGTCTGATGCTCATCCTTACACACTGTGATTGTGATGCTCATCCTTGCACACCATGTCTGTGATGTTCATCCTTGCACACCGTGTCTGTGATGCTGATCCTTCCACACCGTGTCTGTGATGCTCATCCCTACACACTGTGTTTGTAATGCTCATCCATAAACACGTGATTGTGATGCTCATCCTTGCACACCGTTTCTGTGATGCTCATTTATACACACCGTGTCTGTGATGCTCATCCTTGCACACTGTGTCTCTGATGCTCATCCTTGGACACCATGTCTGTGTTGTTCATCCATACACACCTTGTCTGTGATGCTCATCCTTGCACACCGTGTTTGTGTTGTTCATCCCTACACACCTTGTCTGTGATGCTCATCCCTTCACACCGTCTCTGTGATGCTCATCCATACACACCGTGTCTGTGATGCTCATCCTTCCAGTCGGTGTCTGTGATGTTCATTCTTACACAACTTGTCTGTGATACTCAGTTATGCACACCGTGTCTGTGAAGCTCATCCATACACTCCTTGTCTCTGATACTCATCCTTGCACACCATGTCTGTGTTGTTCATCCATACACACCGTGTCTGTGATGCTCATCCTTGCACACTGTGTCTATGATGCTCATCCCTACACACCGTGACTGTGATGGTCTACCTTGCACACCATGTCTGTGATCCTCATCCATTTACACCGTGTCTGTGATGCTCATCCTTGCACACCGTCTCTGTGATGCTCATCCTTGCACACCGTGTCTGTGTTCTTCATCCCTACACACCGTGTCTGCGATGCTCATCCCTACACACCGTGTCTGTGATGCTCATCCCTACACACAGAGTCTGTGATGCTCATCCTTGCACACCGTGTCTTTGTTGTTGAACCCTACACAGTGTGTCTGTGATGCTCATCCCTACGCACCGTGTCTGTGATTCTTATCCTTGGCCACCGTGTCTGTGATGGTTATCCTTGGCCACCGTGTCTGTGATGCACATCCATACACCCTTATTTTGTGAAGCGAATCCATAGACACCGTGTCTGTGATGCGAATCCATACACACCATTCCTGTGATGCGAATCCATGTACACCGTGTCTGTGATGCTTATCCTTGCACACCGTGTCTGTGATGCTCATCCCTACACATCGTGTCTGTGATGTTCATCCCTGCACTTCGTCTCTGTGATGCTCATCCGTACGCACCGATTCTGTGATGCATATCCTTGCACACCATGTCTGTGATGCTTTTCCATACACACCGTGTCTGTGATGCTCATCCTTGCACACCGTGTCTGTGATGCTCGTCCCTACACATCGTGTCTGTGATGTTCATCCCTGCACTCTGTGTCTGTGATGCTCATCATTGCACACCGTGCCTGTGATGCTATTCCTTGCACACCATGTCTGTGATGCTCATCCATACACAACGTGTCTGTGATGCTCATCCTTGCAACCGTATCTGTGATGCGCATCCATACACACCGTGTCTGTGAGGCGAAACCATACACACCGTGCCTGTGATGCACATTCATGTACACCGTGTCTGTGATGCTTATCTTTGCACACCGTGTCTGTGATGCTCATCGCTACACACTGTGTCTGTGATGCTCGTCCTTGCACACCATGTCTGTGATGCTTATCCTTGCACACCGTGTCTGTGATGCTCATCGCTACACACTGTCTCTGTGATGCTCATCCTTGCACACCGTGTCTGTGATGCTCAACCTTACACATCGTGTCTGTGATGTTCATCCCTGCACTCCGTGTCTGTGATTCTCATCATTGCACACCGTGTCTGTGATGCTCATCCTTGCACACCGTGTCTGTGATGCTCAACCTTACACATCGTGTCTGTGATGCTTTTCCATACACACCGTGTCTGTGATGCTCATCCTTGCACACCGTGTCTGTGATGCTCGTCTCTACACATCGTGTCTGCGATGTTCATCCCTGCACTTTGTCTCTGTTATGCTCATCATTGCACACAGTGCCTGTGATGCTCATCCTTGCACACCGTGTCTGTGATGCTCATCTATACACAACGTGTCTGTGATGCTTATCCTTGCACACCATATATGTTATGCGCATCCATACACACCGTGTCTGTGAGGCGAATCCATACACACCGTGCCTGTGATGCTCATCTTTGCACACCGTGTCTGTGATGCTCAACCTTACACATCGTGTCTGTGATGCTCATCCTTGCACACCGTTTTTGTGATGTGCAACCTTACACATCGTGTCTGTGATGCTCATCCTTGCACACCGTGTCTGTGATGCTCATCCTTGCACACCGTGTCTGTGATGCTCAACCTTACTCCTCATGTCTGTGATGCTCATCCTATCACACCGTGTCTGTGATGCTCATCCCTACACTTCGTGTCTGTGATGTTCATCCCTGCACTTTGTCTCTGTGATGCTCATCATTGCACACCGTGCCTGTGATGCTCATTCTTGCACACCGTGTCTGTGATGCTCATCCATACACAACGTGTCTGTGATGCTTATCCTTGCACACCATATCTGTGATGCACATCCATACACACCGTGTCTGTGAGGCGAATCCATACACACCGTGCCTGTGATGCGCATCCATGGACACCGTGTCTGTGATGCTTATCCTTGCACACCGTGTCTGTGATGCTCATCCGTACACATCGTGTCTTTGATGTTCATCTCTGCACTCCGTCTTTGTGATGTTAATCCCTACGCACTGATTCTGTGATGCCCATCCTTGCACACAATGTCTGTGATGCTCCTCCATACACACCGTGTCTGTGATGCTTATCCTTGCACACCATGTCTGTGATGCATATCCATACACACCGTGTTTGTGATGCGAATCCATACACACCGTGTCTGTGATGCGCATCCATGCACACCTTGTCTGTGATGCTCATCCCTACACACCGTGTCTTTGATGCTCATCCCTACACACCGTGTCTGTGATGGTAATCCTTCCAGTCGGTGTCTGTGATGTTCATTCTTACACACCGTGTCTGTGATGTTCATCCTTGCACATCATGTCTGTGATGCTCATCTATGCCCACTGTGTCTGTGATGCTCATCTTTGTACACCGTTTCTCTGATGCAAATCCATACACACCGTGTCTTTGATGCGAATCCATACACACTGTGTCTGTGATGTTCATCCCTGCACTCCGTCTCTGTGATGCTCACCGTTGCACTCCGTGCCTGTGATGCTCATCCTTGCTCACCGTGTCTGTGATGCTAATCCTTGCACACCGTGTTTGTGATAGTCATCCTTGCACACCATGTCTGTGATGCTCATCCATATACACCGTGTCTGTGTTCCTAATCCTTATACACCATGTCTGTGATGCTCATCTTTACACACCATGTCTGTGATGCTCATCCTTGCACACCGTGTCTGTGATGCTCATCCATACACACCGTGTCTGTGTTCCTAATCCTTACACACCGTGTCTGTGATGCTCATCTTTACACACCGTGTCTGTGATGCTCATTCTTGCACACCGTGTCTGTGATGCTCATTTATACACACCGTGTCTATGATGCTCATCCATACAGAAAGTATCTGTGATGCTTATCTATACACACCGTGTCTGTGATGCTCATCCTTGCACACTGTATCTGTTATGCGCATCCATACACACCTTGTCTGTGATGCTCCTCCCTACACACCGTGTCTGTAATACACATGCATAAATAAGTTATTGTGATGCTTATCCTTGCACACCGTTTCTGTTATGCAAGTTTATACACACCGTGTTTGTGATGCTCATCCCTACACACCGTGTCTCTGATGCTCATCCTTGCACACCATGTCTTTGTTCTTCATCCATACATACTGTGTCTGTGATGCTCATCCTTGCACACCGTGTCTGTGATGCTCATCCCTACACATCGTGTCTGTGATGTTCATCCCTGCACTCCGTCTCTGTGATGCTCACCTTTGCACTCCGTGCCTGTGATACTCATCCTTGCTCACCGTGTCTGTGATGCTAATCCTTGCACACCGTGTTTATGATAGTCATCCTTGCACACCATGTCTGTGATGCTCATCCTTGCAGTCGGTGTCTGTGATGTTCTATCCTACGCAACGTGTCTGTTATGTTCATCCTTGCACACCGTGTCTGTGAGGCACATCCATACACATCGTATCTGTGATGCGAATCCATGCACACCATGCCTCTGATGCTCATCTATGCACACCGTGTCTGTGATGCTCATCTTTTAACATCGTGTTTGTGATGTTCTTCCCTGCACTCCGTGTCTGAGATGCTCATCATTGCACACCGTGCCTGTGATGCTCGTCCTTGCAGTCGGTGTCTGTGATGTTCTATCCTACGTAACGTGTCTGTTATGTTCATCCTTGCACATCGTGTCTGTAATGCTCATCCATACACACTGTGTCTGTGATTTTCATCTCTGCACTCCGTTGTTGTGATGCTACTCCTTCCACACCGTGTCTGTGATGCTCATCCCTACACACTTTGTCTGTGATTCTCATCCATACACACCGTGTCTCTCATTATCATCCATACAGACCGTGTCCGTGATTTTCATCCTGGAACACCGTGTCTGTGATGCTCATCCTTGCACACCGTGTTTGTGATGCTCATCCTTGCACACCGTGTCTGTGATGCTCATCCTTGCACACCGTGTCTTTGATGCTCATCTCTACACAACCTGTCTGTGATGGTAATCGCTGCAATATATTTCTGTGATGCTCATACCTAAATACCGTGTCTGTGATGCTCATTCTTGCACACCATGTCTGTGATGCGCATCCATACACGCCATGTCTGTGATTCGCATTCCTACACTCGGTTTCTGTGATGCTCATTCTCGCACACCGTCTCTGTGATGCTCATCCATACACGCCATGTCTGTGATTCGCATTCCTACACTCCGTGTCTGTGATGCTCATCCTGGCACACCGTTTTTGTGATGCTCATCCTTACACACCGTGTCTCTGATGCTTATATTTGCACACCATTTCTTTGATGCTCATCCTTACCCAACCTGTCGGTGATGTTCATCGCTGCAACATATTTTTATGATGCTCATCCCTACACACCGTGTCTGTGATGCTCATCCTTGCACACCGTGTCTATGTTGTTCATCCATACACAACGTGTCTGTGATGCTCATCCCTACACACCGTGTCTGTGATGCTCATCCTTGTACACCGTGTCATTGATGCTCATCCCTACACACCTTTTCTGTGATGCTCATTTTTTTACACCGTGTCTGTGATGCTCATTCTTCCAGTTCGTGTCTGTGATGTTCATTCCTACACAACGTGTCTCTGATGTTTTTCCTTGCACACCATGTCTGTGATGCTCATCCGTACACACCGTGTCTATGATTCTGATCCCTATATACAGTGTCTGTGATGCTCATCCTTGCACACCGGAAACTGGTTTTTTAGGGGTGCAAAAACAAAAGGGCCAAGTCATTTGCTCTTGTTTTAGTATTCTTTAGGGATCATTTTTGCTAGGAGGTATTTGTTAGGGTCGAAAATGTTTACGCTTTTGTATTTTTTAGGGTACTTTTTCACATTTCCTGACTATCATCTCTATCCTTTTTACCCCAAAGTACCCCCCTCCCCGGGATTTTGTGATCTCTGAAATCTGACGTGGATGATGAAGACGGTTATCAGTTTTTAAGTAGTCATTCTGTTAGCAAATGCATTCCAATTTTACTGTATACTGTACATATTTTAGTTTTAACTGAGATCTACAAATATTTTGATTGTATAATTTGTTTATAAATAAAGACAATATGTAGATACATTCTGTTTAAAATAATTTGATTATTTTTTCTGAAAATGATTAAAAGCATTTTGTAGAAGTTTAATTGTATGCATAGACATCTGGATGGGTAGTGCAGTGTATCTTAAAACTACTGAAGTAAAACTCGGCAAAAAATGCAAAAACAAAGAAGCTGGAAGGGCCAGTTGAGAGAGTTAGTCGAGAAGAAAAGGTGAAGGCGATAAGGGAAACCGGGAAAGGCTGCTGGATCCTCAGAAGTAAGTGTTTAAATGATAGTGGTGAGTGGTGAGATTGGGATTGGTATGATGGTGGAGCTGTGTTGGATGGATGAAGAATGCTGGATGAGAGGCTGCTGAGTGTTGCAGTACTGATTTTCAAGGGGAAAAGGGATTTAATGAGTTGTGGGACGTATAGGGGAGTGAAGTTGCTAGAGCATGCAATAAAAATTGTACAAAAGGTGCTAGGGAGGAAATTGCAGGGTATGGTGAAAGTTGGTTTATGCCAGGCAAAGGAACGATAGACGCAATTTTTACTTTGAGGAGATTACAAGAGGAGTACCAATACACAAGGAAAAGAAGTTCTATATGTGTTTCATTGACCTGGAAAAGGCATTTGACAATGGGTCAATGTGGAAGAGAGATATACCAGAGGTAAGGGGTAGAGCAGTGATGAGTTTGTATGAAGGTGCAAAGACAAGAGTCAGAGTTGGGCAAGAGTTGTCCAAGGAGTTTGAGGTGAAAGGTGATGTGCACCAGGGATCCGTGTTATTGCTGTTCGTTTTTGCGATTGTGGTAGATATATATACAGAGAGTGAGAGAAATGGTTTGATGAGTGAAATGTCATACACAGATGACTTGGTTCTGATGAGCAAAACAATATTTGGGGGATGGGGTGAATGCAAGTGGTGGTTGTCAGGCAGCTGTGACAACAACAACAAGAATTGGATGGGTGAAGTTCAAGGAATGTGGAGAGTTTCTGAACTCAAAAAGATTCTCACTCAAGATGAAAGGAATGATTAATAATTATCGTAGTTGTGTAAGATCAGTGATGTTACATGGGAGTGAGACATGAAATGAGATGGCAATTTTGAGAAGGACCACGAGAGCAATGGTGAGAGCAACGTGTGGTGCAAAACTAATGAAAAAAAAGACAGAGGACCTAACATTTGGAGATGTTGGGATTGAATGAAACAGTGGTTCAAATGGCAAAGGCGAATGGAGAAAGATGGTACAGGCATGTGCTGAGGAGGGATGATGGGTATGTTTTGAGAAAAGCACTGGAGTTTGAAGTGAAGGGCAAGTGGAAGTAAAGACGACAAAAGAACAAGTGGAAGGCACAAGTAGAGAAGGAGAGCAAGAGTGTTTGTTTGGAGAAAAAGGATACCAAGAATCGAGCAAGATGGAGAGTGGGAGTTGGAGAGATTGCTACCAAAGTGGGGTAAATCTGGCCACCCCCATTTACAGGGATAAACCCAGATCAAAAGTGGATTGATTATAATTGGACAGCAAATACTTACAGTGAGCTAAAAATACTAATTTCTGCTTCACCACTTGACCTTGACCAAAAAGCACAATTTTGGTATTTTGAATGGCACAATTATATAAACCATGCACTTATTGGGTCTCAGTATTATTGCTATTTGTAGTTATTAAGCTCCTTAGTACGACCTTTGTAACATGGACAAACCATAACTAAACAATAACATCACATTATAGCTGAAATGATCTCCACATTATAGCCCTGTAACAGAACAAGTTTCACTCTCCCTCTTCCTGTTGCTAGCGGATGAAAATGTTTGTAAATTATAAATTATATGATTCAATTACTGACTTACTAGAGGCTTTGTATGCCAACCAATTTCTTGTGATGATGTTTGTGGAAAAGCAAACCTCTCTACTGGTGTCTCATGCACTCTTTTGATAACTTTCAAAAAGTTGTCTAAAAGTGGAAATTTGAAAATACTAGCATCAGAAGTATTAGCAAAAACAATGCAGGTTAAAGAAAAGTTATGCTCTTTTTTAGCCCAAAACTTTGTCTTTTTTTCTGTCAATACATATGTTTCAATGTTTTCGTAACTTTAAAGGAGAACTGAATGCTAAAACTAACCTAGATTTTTATTTGAGTCTATTTGCAGGGCTCAAAGTTAGCGACCAACTGGTCGCAACATGCAACTAATTTTTGTCCATTGCACCTAAAAGTTTGAGCTTGGTCGCACAGTTGTACCTGGATACAAATGTTGGCGTGCGACCGTCTTTACTTCTATGCTGGTAATGGAAAAATCGCCGAAAGTATCCCTTGAAATTCGAACTAAATCACTTGTGTCTTCTATCCAAGCTGTAAAGAATAAATGTCCCTTCTTCACTCTGTCTCCCATTCGTTTTTGTTGAACCTGTTCAGCTCTTGTTGGTTAAATACTCACTTCTTGTTTGACCCACCAGAAGTGGAGTATTTTGATCCTTCACTGGCAGTGGCTGCTTGGCTACGTAATGGCCAAGCAGGAAGACGCACCACGTTTTGCTACCGGCAGTAGCCCAAAGCAATGATATACGTAGAAGACACTGACCCTGTGTTTAATGATATTGTAGAATCATTAAAGGAAATAAATGTGACTCTATGACCCAACGTTTTGTTACAGGCAGTGCCCTGAAGCAATGATATACGTAGAGGATGCTGATCCTGTGTTTAGTGATAATGTAGAATAATCAAAGGCAATAAATGTGACTCTATGAGCGTTACTTTTTTAATTATACACTGTGTATGAAAGCTTGTAGTGCACCTAAGATTTTCAGCTGCGTGCCTAAGATTTTTAGTTGTGCACCAAAAATTTAAGCTGTCCACATAAAAATTGAAAACTAGTTGCACAAATGTGCCTGGAAAAAAAGATGAACTTTGAGCCCTGATTTGTGTAGTAAATCAATTCTGTGAAGTTTTTTTTTCAAATTAGTCGAATAATATTGAGAAATTTAGTACAGAAAAGAAGAAAACTCTCAAGAAAAGGTTTGATATCGTGGTCACAAATGAGCTTGTCAGCGGTGTGGTATGATATTCAGAGCATAAATATGGCAGTTTGCTTTGAAGTTTTGGTATTTTGGGGGCAATTTAGGTCTTGTGAAGTTTTTCTTTAATACCAGCCAAATGCCGTACAGTAACCATGGCTTTTCCCCATTTTAATAATCCTGATATTGTAACCTACATCATAAACAACTGCTGACATCACATATTGAGCCGCCGATCAAATTTTGTTTATTTGTTGCAAAACATCAATTTTTTCTGAACTACTCGACTAACAGCTTTAAAAAACTTGTTCTACTATGCCTAAATTTTCAAATGATAAAAAAATCAATTTTAAGGTTCAGTTCTCCTATAATAATTATTTTTCTAACCATAAATAACCCTGATGTTTTGAAATAACAATTAATGACACTCTTCATATGAGTAATTTAGTACACACCATTGATTTGATGATAGCAATAGAAATGTAATTGCAATGTAAGATTATAGCATCAAAAGTGTTGTAATTGCATTGAAAATAAACTTCTCTTCTGCTTAGTAATTATACTAATAAAATATATGAAATACACCAGGCAAGTGATACCCTCTTTCTGCCTATCCTGGCCCAAGAGAGGATACACGTGGACTAATATGTGTCAAGGTACCTCCCCTTAGGCCAATTTTTGTCATATTGCATGAAATATACAATTACATGCTTCAGTTCAAATATTCAAAAATTATGACTTGTTTTGACCTTAAAATGGTGCAGTTTTAATAGTTTTTCAAGATATGATGATTAGTTTTGAAGAAATGTTAGAAGGAAACGAATGATAGAGTATACACTTTGCATAATGTGCCACTTTATCTTCAGACCACTTGTGTTATTTGACCAAACACCAAACAGTAATGTCATGATGAGCTCATAAGATCTGATTGTGGGAAACATTCCGAGGCTATATCGGTATATATCGATTCAGGAGAAACCCGAGGTCTCTGAAAATTGTACTCGAAATCTTTAAACTGGCAGTGACTTATCATAATAATTACCTTAATCTACCTTGTATCAATAGATCAAATTAAAGGTTTTAGGGGATAATATATATATACAAACCATCTTCCTCGCCATCCGCAGAATCGTGAATGGAGTTAGGTTTCCCAGTCAGCGTATACACTGAATTGAAAGCCAAACAAAAGAAACATATTACCGACAATATTTCACATTAAATATAAAAAGAACAATAAATTTCTGTCAAAATTTACAAAAGTTCTATTTACTACCAATGGGAATTTACTTTTCTTGAAAGGGTTGATGCTGTAGTTTGTGTACAACTTCTGATTTCTTTGCTCTTTCTTGATTGTTTCACATAAAATAGCATTCTGATGAACAAAGTTCAGCTCTGGTCTTTCGGCCCTCTTTGTCCCCATAATTAAAGAAACGGCAAAATATTTACAAGATCTACTGTAGAAATTGGTTTGCTGATAAATATGGCGCTGGCCGTTGTTATGACAACTGTTACTGAAGGCAAACATTAAGTCGTTGTACGCCGTATAAACCGCAACATAGTGTATCAAAAATGGTCATCACTCGTTTCCATCCAACCTCGTACCCAGGGTCATTTCACTGACGTAGTAGTGACGTGAAAAGACCCTGGTTGCGGCTGGTCACGTGC
>JAOBAY020012257.1:0-15108 GCA_025331085.2 Zoanthus sociatus | reverse complement strand
CAAAGAAAATGAATGGTCATTTAATAAGGTTTAATCAACAGGTTCAAAAGTTAGGAGAATTTTATTTTATATGAAATAGATTTTAGCAGGACAAGGGTTAATACAAGATCGCACTAGTCGACTGTTTACAGGCTGGTTCCCATGCATATCAATTCCTTTCAATTAATATCTCCGCTATATCATTGGCATTGCCTTTCCCCTCTTGGGTCCTTCTTAGTACCACTCGTACCAGTTTGTTGTTCAGCATCCTCAGTGCACATGACCGTGTCATCAACACACGCAGCCTGGGCACTTTTATAGCGATAAGAAATAATTGATGTTTATACTGTCAAAAATTGGCTACGTTCTGAGAACACAGACTTCTTTTGCACTTTTTTGGCAAAGTTGCAAACGAGAAGTTGTGGGAAGTAGTGAGAAGCATTGTAGTCCACTGTAGTCCTACGTCTGCTGGAATGCAAGTTAGTTGAGTAGCTAGTGCCCAGGCTACTACCCTTGTGTGCTTATATTTTCTTGATGTGTATCATAAAAGCTACATCTCACAAGCGTTACGCTTTAAATATGATTGATAACTTTTTCATGAAAAATGTAAAAAAAATTAAAAAATGAAAAACTGCTTTAAGCGGTTCAGCATGGCAATGATTGGCAAAATAATAATAAAAAAAACAATGCTCAATTCGTTTTTCCGCAGTCGATTTCAGAATCAACTACAATCAATATTAACAGCAGTAACCAAGCAGTCATGCAGGACATAGCTAAATGCGCTTATCTCCGGTTTCTGTAGTGTTAAGATTACAACTGGTATCTAGAATGCTACAATCCACGACAAAACTAGTGAAACAGTTTTGCTCCCCCTACAGATATGTTCGGTACAGATATGCTCAAAACTGAACGGTTGCTGCGGAAATTAACCAACATTGTGTTGGGGAGAGGGGGTGTTTCACTTCTTTTTGTCGGGGATTGTAGATGTGCTTTCTTCTCTGTCTATTATCGGTCTGCGCATGTGCTGCTTTACCCAGCTCTTCTTAATCAGACTGAAAACAAGGGCTTGTTAAATTCAAGACTAAAGATTTGAAATATATAATTATAAACTACATAATGTTTTCATTATGTTTGAAGCTACAAAGTGAAACTCGTTCTTAGATAGAGTAAATTGAAATTAATACGCATTTCTGTTCAGTTATCCAAATAGCTTTCAACAGTGCTAATGCACAAAGCTTTACAAAGCAAAACGGGGGATTAAATTAGTGTTACTTTATACATTATATTGCATGTCTCACACATTAACAGCGTGATCTACCACATGTCGTCATAATGCATGGGCGGTCGTCAAACCGGAAGTGAGTGGAATAGTCAAGTGGTTTGTAAAAGCACTCTCTCTCGGCGAACCGCCATTAGATCGTTCGAGTTTTTGCTAGATGATACGTTTTCAAAGGACAACCAGACCCGAAGGAACCATTTCGCGAAATATATACATTTTAAAGTAGGCACCTGCGGCAGATTGCTTGTGTTTTTGGACTGGTAAGTTGTCTTACTTTGCTTGTATGTACTGCAAAAACATTTTAGGCTAAGTAATATTTAATTACCACGGTCCGTGATACATAACATTGGGTTCGTCTTAAGTAGTTGATGTCCGTCCAAGTGCTTTTTCTAATGTTCGAAACTCGGATGTTCGTGTGATGAAAAATAATAATTGTAAATTCTAGCTATTCGGGGTTATTTTCCATGGAAACTGTACTATTTTAGTATTTTGACTTTCAGCTCGAAACACGTTCTTGAAAAAGCTATCACGAATGTTTACGCAATAAATGCGAAAGTTACCGAGTTTCAAGGCCTTTCCTTGAGTTTGCATTTCCTTGTCACGTAAAACGTTCTTTGCCAAATAGAAAGTTTACCAAAACTAACTTTTAATCAGTTCATGCCTGAAAAGTTGATCAAAAACAGTTATCTAACGGTTAATCTAAACATCCAAATTGCAACAATGCCAACGACAATCTTACGCAATTTATAGTGCAAGTTTGTGTTTGAGAAAGGTGTATCTCATTTTCGTTCCATTTTTTGGCTTTCCATAAAATTCTTTATAAATGTACATAATTCGTCTTTATGTGTACAAACACAACATTTCACAATGCTTGGAGTACTCAATCGCAAATTGTTTTCATTTGAATGGTCGTTTTTGTTCGTTGAGTCTTGAGTCTATTTTTGCAGAAATGACCCGTCATGTGGACAGATAAGGGCAAAATAGAATTGCCTGGAGCCAGGCAATCATTGACGTTCTTTATTTTTAACTTTTAATTTTGTCAAAATAGAAACAAAATCGTATGTCAGTTTTTATCATAATATTTGTGTTTCACATTTTTCTGATCTAAAATACATTTTTGTTTTGTTCCTGTAAGTCATGCGATATATACTTGGCCACGGTTGTTAAACGTGTTTGTTTCATTTGAAAAAGATATCCCTTTGGCCTGCCAAAATTCGGCGATATTGATCGACCATGCAGACAATTGAGCTAATATAGCTTGATATGCCATTATATGCACGGGAAGCGGTGCTATATCATTTCAGTCTAAGACTTTTTTCCCTCATCTCCAGCTGTAAGTGTGATAACCGATGTTCCGTATTTGGCATTTGCTATTCACAATAAACCAAAAAAATATTATATTTAGAAACAGAAACACAATAAATGATAATCTGTCTAAAGAAATTCACGTCACTAGAAAATATTTTTAAACTTGGTTTCAGATCCATTCCTCAAATAAAGTCAAAGAATGACCAATAAGAATATTATAATTATATCCGGATGATACATCTTGCCTTTTTGAGTCAGAATAGGGAACATCAAACATAAGTCGATCAGCCTCAACAGTGTTTCTCTCTTCTGATAGCATCAGTCAGATGTGTGACTGCCAGTTCCGTAGAACGCTTGCGACGGAAACCGTACTGGAAATGAGACAGCAAACCATTCTGTTCTAGATGCGCCATTAACTGATTATATACCACTCTCTCCAAGATCTTTGACTTTGACGGGAGAATTGATATAGGTCTGTAGTTGTCAATCTCGGCTGTAGAACTAGATTTGAAAAGTGGTATTACCTTTGCTGCTTTCCAATCAGTAGGTATAAACCCTGTCGCAAGGAACAAGTCGTCAAAAATTAGCCAATCAACTCGCGGGATCTACTTGGCATAACTAGAGCAAACAATATGGCGGCCGTGGCGACCTTCAGGTACCGATTCGAGGAAAGAAGAATTTGATTCAGTGGATTTGGCTTTTAAATTTATAAGCTCGAGATATGACTAAATTTAGCTGTGACTCGATCGATGCCTTTTATTGACAACCGTTCGAAGAAATTGTGCAGGGAACAAAGGAATAACAATCTTGTTCACCGAAACGGAAGTCGAAAAACTGTTCCTCTGTGCCCTACTTATTTATGGACTGATATCTAGTGTACTCACAATATAGGTCTTACTAGGAACTGGAAGTCGATTTGGCATTTGGAGCTTTTAGCCCACGAGAATAAAAGATTTCACCTCGAAGCAGATGATTCGTCCTTGTTGGTACAGTTTAACATTATTCTCATGCTTGCAACTATATTATTCTGATTAATATTTTGAATTGACAAAATCAATGAACTGAAGTTGCTTTTAAAACTGCTCAACACTGCAACTGTTTTTACAACGTCGTCAAGACATACTGTTTCAGGTAAAGGCCGGATATGTTTTTTTTTTCACCGCGGTACTGATTACCTCGCGGTTCTCTGGTTGTTTTGTATTTTAAAAATAGCTAAATAGATGTATAGCAGTATTAACATATTAACTCGAATCTCTTAAAGCAGAGCTGAGCTGAATTTATAAGCCGCTTACTTCAATGAATGACATACTATTTAACAATTCCATCAGGGTTGTAAAGGTGTACATTTCTCACAGATAAATTGTTTGCATCTGAATGCAAAAGCTCTTATCAACTGGCACTGATTGGCGTGTAAAACAAAATAACAAATATTTTAATCGCCATTCCAACGTGACCAAAGCTTTCATGTGTGGCTGCAATTGAATTTCATTTAAACAATATTCTTTTTTGATTGAAAAAGTGAGGTATGATCAAATAATTTTGTTATTTTTATCAAAGTATCAAACTGTTTTCACATAGTAATTGAATTTTGAACGTCTAGTATGTTTGGTGCTGTAGTCACGTTATTTGTTTATTTGAAAATATTGTTGCAGTTTTTTGTGAATCTCGCACAGATAATTCTTTGTTTCAATGATGTTTTTAATTTTTATTTCGAAACTAAATTTATGTTCGAATTAAGACCTAAAGAAAAGCCAGAGTTAATTCACGCATTTTACGCCTCTAGTCATTATTTTCAGATTTATACTTTGATTCACAGGTTTTACTTATAAAAATCCAGTTTATAAGAGTCACGAGGCTTAGGTTTCGGAAACTTTAAAAATTTTTTAAGAGTCACACTGACGATGATTGTGGCGAACAGTGATGACGATGGTGGTGGTGATGATGGTGGTGGTGATGATGGTGGTGATGATGATGACGATGGTGGTGGTGATGATGGTGGTGGTGATGATGGTGGTGATGATGATGGTGGTGGTGATGGTGGTGGTGATGATGATGATGGTGGTGATGATGATGGTGATGATGTTGATGTTGGTGGTGGTGATGATGATAATGGTGGTGATGATGGTGATGATGATGGTCATGATGATGATGGTGGTGATGATGATGGTGGTGATGATGATGGTGATGATGTTGATGGTGGTGGTGATGATGATGATGGTGATGATGATGATGATGATGGCGATGATGGTGGTGGTGGTGATGGTGGTGGTGGTGGTGATGATGGTGATGGTGATGATGATGATGATGACGACGACGATGATACCATGTAGAGCCTTTGGGATTATGATATGTTGCAAAGATGTACTAAATTAATGAGGCAACAAATACATTTTATTTAGGTTTTGGGGTTGTTTAAAGTGAATTTAAAACTGTAAGAACTATTCTCAAAGCTCGCAATGACTCTTTACATTTTTACTTTATCAGTTTGGAGAAGTCATCCCCAGATACAAGCACTCGCAACAACCTATCTCAGTGGTTGTGCAGAATGCACAATGAGGTTAACAGAAAACTGGGAAAAGCTGAGTTTGACTGCTCGAGAGTTGATGAGCGTTGGCTTCATGGGTGGAAGGATGGATCATGTGACTGGTAGCACAAACTTTAGCGTTGGCTTCATGGATGGAAGGATGGATCATGTGACTGGTAGCACGAACTTTAACGTTGGCTTCATGGATGGAAGGATGGATCATGTGACTGATAGCACGAACTTTAGCGTTGGCTTCATGGATGGAAGGATGGATCATGTGACTGGTAGCACGAACTTTAGCGTTGGCTTCATGGATGGAAGGATGGATCATGTGACTGGTAGCACGAACTTTATCGTTGGCTTCATGGATGGAAGGATGGATCATGAGACTGGTAGCACGAACTTTATCGTTGGCTTCATGGATGGAAGGATGGATCATGTGACTGGTAGCACGAACATTAGCAAATAGGATTGTTCCATTTCTAAAGTGAAACAGAGCATTCAGTGAAAATATCTGCCGAGGCCTATTGTTAAAAAGGTCATCATCCAAGTTCACTTGCAATCAGTCCTCTTTTTTTCACGAATGTGGCCAGATGCATTGAACAACCAAAGATGTGTTGTCAGCACAACTCATTTGCACAATACAGTTACAAAATTTTCTGGATATAAAGTGGACAGTCCATTTTTAGATAACTCAGGAAACCTTGTAATTGAAAAATAAGCCTCTACCACGAGAAAGTTGTTGTAAACTCTTCACGATTTGGGGTGCTTTTATAATCTAGAAGAAAAACACCGAGGCCACGATAGCTGTGGCATTGATTTAACTTCAATGCCCCGAATAGCTGGAAAAGTAATTAGAAGGTAATATCGAGGAATTTTTAGGTTTCAAGCAATTAAAGGTAAAACAACTGAATTGACTCAGCTTAGAATGTGTTAGATATTCCATACAACCCCTTGTTTTATCGAGAATTGGAGAATTTGACGTAATGTTTGTTTACCTGCAGAGCACCTTTTCGCTCTTAGATATGAAGTTTCACAATTTCTGTTAGAGCATACTTGAGTAAATAGTATAAATCTTATTATAAAGCTTGTAACATCTACGTTGATCAATATTGGGATTTTTATTCCGAGCTTTCGGGTTCATTGACTCATCTTCAGGGAATGATGTCTACAAAGACGTTAAAATTCAAAATGACCTTACTACATGCCATATGCGCGAGCAATATATTACAAAAATAACGGTATAATGTGCGCGCGAGGTATAACAATAATATCAGGAAAAAAATAAATAAATAAATAAAATTAATTAATTAATTAATTAATTTAAAAATGTACCCAACTCTGAAGATACGAAAGACTTACAGGACTGCCCCTAACTCAAATACAATTGCAGATGCGGGACAAGCAAAAATTCTTGTTTTTGTTAGATGATATCTACTTGGCACCTTACCCTGCTGTTACAGTGGATGGAAAAATTTGATGAGGAGGATGATCTTAAGACCAAAAAATGAAGTTTATGTGATAAAAGTGGTTATAAATTTATTAGAAAACCAACTTTTTCTCTACGGGATTTTGACTATAAACTCTATATAGTATAGAGTATATATAGCTAATCAGAATGTGGGATTTGGAATAGTTTGATGATCATTGTTGTTAATACTATGAGTTTAAGGTAAACTAGTACATCTAAATGGGACCTCGTAAGAGAACAACTCTGATTCCACCACGCGTAAGTAGAAAGTCACGCGCACGCGCAATGTTTAAGGAAACGTCACAATCTGTGACTCTTTGACTCCGCCGCAAATGTAGTGTTTCACCTACCGCCCAACTGGGTTTGTAACTGAAGTATCTACGCTAAGGAAAGTACAATAATCATGGATGTATGGCTTCTGGCTGGTAAATTATTGTCCAAACCACAAGAAGAACGCTCTCCGAAAGAAATCAAACAGATTCTTTCATGGTTTCGACAGCGATCTCAGCTCTTTACTGACCTGGAAGACGGTAATTAGATTTATTTCTAAATTAAAAATAATTATCTTGTTAGGTTTTTCATATTTTTATAAATAATAATTAACTATATATTGAATGTCCCACCGGTCTTTATTGGCAATTATTTTCTTAGAAACTACTGCTTAATTTGTTTGCGTTTATCTTTATAAGTTTATAATTGTCTTTGTGATCTGATAAATTAGTTCTTCATAAATGGGTAATACTTTGTTGTTCTAAATCAAATGACATTTTTAAGGTCTTCGTGCCAGCGTTTTAAAGAATAACATTTCTCTCAATTAAAGACGGTTTTTTTTCCTTTCATATGGACTACTCACACTCCACTGATCCAAAAGATCCAGTAAGAAATATTAACACAACGCAAAAACTGTTTAATGATTTGTTAGTACAAAACATGTTTATTTTATTTTTAATGAACCGTGGTCTATGATTCGTAAATAGAAACTGATATTTTTTTGTCAAAGAAACAAAGTACAAGATATTGTTTGCGGAATAAGAGTTATGATTTAAAAAAAAAGGTTTTAGAAACATTTTTTGGAATTTTTTCTGGCATTGATGTTTTACATTCTTCTGATTTGATACACAATAAATTACTAAAGAGAAACCAGATAAATACACTAATGTTTTTTAAAACTTGCATTTTGAACTTAAAGAGCATATGACACGAAATAAGTTTTTCGATTTTTTAAAGAAACATTATGAAAAACATTTCTGCTAAGTTTTAATGTAATACGATGAAAATCCGCGGAGATATAGCATTCAGAAGTTTCGAATTTTTACTGCAAAATTTATCCCCTTCAAGTCGCTCGGCCAAAATGTCATGTGAACAAACAACACGTGACTTTTTGCTTTGTCTTTGATTTGATGACATTATTTTGTTGAGAAACAAGCAAGATGGCAGAACGTGGGAATAATTCCTGCCAAAATGACGCATTGATGACGCATCATTACCTGTATCTTGTCCCAGTCCACCAAACTAGGGTGTCAATAAAAATAGGAAACCAACCTTAAATAAAACATCCGTAACTCGTCAGTTTTCTATCGAATCTCATTCAAAATTTGCAGAAGCATGTTTTTTACAACTATCTTTTTGAAAATCGAAAAACTGATTTTGTGTCACATGCTCTTTAAGCTGAACAAAATTTAAATCACATAGCGGATAGGTCAGCCAATCAGGGAGTTGTTAGATCAACCAATCACGGCACTGACCATTGAACGAGAAAATGTATAATTATTACAAGAGCTTCTCACAGTCTACCTCTACATCGTCTGATGAAGACTTGCAGGCTTGCTGTCGAAACGCCATTCACGGTCTTCTTAACGACAATAATCGTGAGACACTCGGAGAAACATAATCGTGAGACACTCGGAGAAATATAATCGTGAGACACTCGGAGAAATATATTTAATTGATTCCCATGCACGGTGGATAATATTCTTAAATTTAATGATGCTGTTTTTGAACTGAGCCAGAATGTTAGCAGCCGTGGACAGCTGTGTTTCTGTAGCTGTTGATAACAGTTTTGAATTTCAGCCCCAGACTATCATGAACTACCATCCACCGTTTGAAAGGGGCTTGACACTTGGGTTAATTTGAGAGCAAATTACCCAAGACACATGTAGTCGAGGGTTTTCACCTGCTCGAGAGCAAATTACCCGAGACACATGCAGTCGAGGGTTTTCACCTGCTCGAGAGCAAATTACCCGAGACACATGCAGTCGAGGGTTTTCACCTGTTCGAGAGCAAATTACCCGAGACACATGCAGTCGAGGGTTTTCACCTGCTCGAGAATTCTCACAAACTTTGACAAGGTTTTTACCTGGCTATGAAAACACGGAGAACATATTTTGCTTCTTAAGCTTTTCTAAAATTACTATTTTCCAACTAATAGAAGAGAAGGACGATATACGAAGTATGTGTAGTTTTATTTCTGTCATGTATAAAACTGTAAGTTGTTACAACTTCCCGCTCACGTTATTTTTGTATTGGATAGCGCTATGAGAACATACTCCTTGGCCAATCAAACCAGATCATTTTATAAAAAATATATTGTTTTGATGATGTTACTTTACTCATATTTTGCTGTGTATTGTTGTACAGACAGTCTTTGTGATATTGTGAAGAATGTTAAGCTGCTGAAGGTACGAAAGGATTTTATCATCATACGCCAAGGAGAACTCGGTGATTGGTGAGTAACGGAGAGTGAGCGGATAAACTGACTTGAAATCAGATTTCCCATGGGTCATTAAATAATAATAATAATAATAATAATAATAATATAATAATAATAATAATAATAATAATAATAACTTTATTTAGGTGTCAAGTTTATTTAACCGGCCAAAGGCCTACTAATTGGGCACAGAAGTGTCTGAGGGCCTACGGTTCAACGTCCTTATCCGAGAAGATGCGAAAGTCTAACCGTTTGCAGATGTTAGAGCAGAGGAAGCACCGTTCTCCTCAATCCCAATGAGTGTTGGTCCGGCCGGGAATCGAACCCGAGCATCCCGCACGATAGACTGGCACCTTACCAATTAGGCTAACCAAACGGCAAGTTACAAAAATCCTGCGAAGTGACAACTGTTACACTTACACGCTATTTTCTATAAGTATAACAAAGTTAAAGTTATAATAAAACCCTGGCTGGGATTTGCCCAGAAATTTTAAAAGAAGCTAAAAGCAATCACCAGCTAGGCTGAAATCTTAAAAATCTTATTTAATTCTTGCAACAACAACAACAATAGTTTATTCCACCTTGAACTTGATCCGTACTATTTTTACAATCAAACGGAAAATTTAAATGTGCAAGGTGCTGGCTACCCGGAATAACCATATGGGGCTATAAAAGCCGGGCGGCCAGAACTCTTTTTGAATTATACATGTTTAAAAAACAGCACACACTTACACAGACACAAAAGTGAAAAAAAAAAAAGAGGTTTAATCAAATATTTTAAAACTTAATAATTTTCTATGAATCTTTCTCTGAGTCTGGCTTTGAATGATTTAAAAACATGAATAAAGATTTTGAACTTGCATCTATTGAACTCCATATTTTTGCACCAGTAAATTTTATGCTAAAGATGCCATAGTTTGTTCTTGCTTTAGGTAGTGCAAAAGCGTGTTTGGAGGAGAGCCTTGTATTATAGCTATGTATTTTTTTGATTAGCTGGAAATAGCTGTCAAAGACCTCTGGTTGTTTTTTCGTATAGAATTTGTACATGAATAAACTTGTTTGGAATAGGGACTAGAATGTTCATCAAAACGAGAAAAAGTTATAGTTAAAAGTTAGAGTCTTGCGCACAAATTGAGAAGACCATTTAAGTTAATAATAACATTTCTAACTGCTTCATTTAAATGGCTCCTACGCGTTGCAAATATGTGCGATACTGTATGTGATGTCATGTTTTTAGCCAGTGATTTTGGCTCCGATGAGTAATAGGTGTAAATCTCGTTGAGAGAAACGTATTGATTATTAACGCAAATGATGTTAAGTAACTTGTCAAGGGTTCATATTGTTATTTTTAGTGTTATTAATATTTATACTCTTTGCTCGTTGATGTTATTCTTATTATAATTAGTTTAACCCTATCTAAAAATACTAGTAATGGAACAAAATGTAACATCATTTTTATCTTAGATTTTTAACTGTATTTTATACTTATATGTTTATATGCACCATTGTCGCAAAATCAATTATAAAATATATATTGTGGACCTGTACAAGCTTAGTTTCCACTTTTCATTTTTAAATTCAATTAAAATATATTTGATCACCTGTGTCTCGCTCTAATTTTAACTATCGAGCACTGTACCACGGAAAAATCGGAATAAAATATATATAAGAGGAAAAACACAGAGGCAAAGTTTAGCTATCGCTACTCTAAGTTTTACGATCAACTGACACGGTTTAGATTCATTTATTCATTCATAAACAAGAAAAAATAAAGCGCTTTACATTTCGTGACGGCAGTGTAGACTGTCTTTTGAAGAAAAACTCCTTATCATAAAAGGAAGCATATGGTACGGATCAATATTATTTACTTGGGTGTAGTGTCAGTGGAAAACCGAAAAGGGTTGGGGTTAGGGTTAGGATTAGGAAAAGTAGAGAGAAAAAGGACAGGGAAGAATTAAAATGCAATACAAAACTAGTCTAAGTTCGTTTACATATAAATGACCTAAAATAATTTTGACCTGTAACACACACACATGATATACCTATATACCAAACTTTATGACCGAAAAGGGTGCGATATTGGTGGTGAAGGAAAATATAGAAAGTTTGCTGTTCGAGTTGACCGTTTTTATATGCTCGAGACAATGAAACCAAACATACATAAGGTTAGGGTAAAAGAAAGAATAAAACAACTACAATTTAAATTCTTCCATTTCCAAAACGCATGTTTCGTGAGAAGCCTTAATGGCTCACTCGTGATAGGACACTTTAATGAACAAATATTCATAAACATCACTTATAAGTGTGGCTAATTATCTTAAAGGCGAAAAGCTGAGAATTTTAAAAGTATTCGTTGTTACGTAATGGTGCTTTGTTTCTCCCTCGGCAGGCCGTGAACACTTCTTTGTCCGGTTATGCTTGTTTAGTGCTGAAAGATCAAGATGAAGGGGTTTCAATAAAAGGGTCTACTGCCGCCTGTGGGACCTCTTACCGCCGTCTGTTTGGATTTCATTAATGAAAATAAAAATGATATTAATTAAAAAAAAAGCAAATACAACAACAACGACCACTGAAAATGGTCGTCACAGCCACCTATTACATCTTCAATGGCCGCTTATAACTAATGTTATTGAAATCCCTGAAGATGGCAAATAATTGTTTAAAATTTCTTTTTAAAACAAAGAATATTAAATTTAGTATTTTATTTGCGTTGCTGTAAGCTTTAGAATGATAAAATGCGCCATGAGATAGAGTACTGAGTAGCTGATGTTGCTGTCCTTTAGGTTTCAAAATGTTCCCTAAGCTCTGTAACGCTTTTGGAGCGTGTCTGGCGGAATGATGTAGTGTTATTTCTGCATGTATCTTGCTTTAATGTCCGTTAGAACGCATGTTTCATTGGTGAGATTACTCTTGCGTGTGACTGTGGCTTGGTAAAATCTCTGATGACTGGAGACAGTTTCCGTTAACTGGACTGACGCGTTTCTTTGTCTCCAAACAGTAACAAGATAAACGAGTGAGTCAAACTTTTCACGAAACAGGATTTTGGAGATGACATTGTAGTTGTTTTTTTAATTACATAATATATAGATATACATATATAGATATAGATATAGATCAGTATAGATATAGATATAGATCAGTATAGATATAGATATAGATTTAAATGTAGATATAGATATAGAGATAGAGATAGAGCTGAGATAGAGATAGAGATACAGATACAGATACAGATACAGATACAGATACAGATATAGATATAGAAAGCAAAAAATCAGAATATTATTGCCAAGTTTCGCGCGCGCAGAAATGTGATCCTCCGGTCACTGACAAAAACATGGATAATTAACAATTAACAACTATCCCTCAAAGGGGAGCTGATTAGTACTGGATGTATAAACTTTAACCCGAAGCGTTGTTCCAAAAAAACGGAATAAAAAGCACTTTATTTTCAAAGAAACGATACAATAGGGCCATTTATACCGGAAAAAGTAAGACGCGTCTTAAATTTATAGGCGCGAACTGCGCGTATAAATGGTACAAAGCAAGCGTTCGCGTCTTATTTTAGACGTGTCTTACATAAGACGCGTCTTATTTTGGAACATAATTTTTGTCTGTTCTTAATTAAGACGTGAACTTCCTCGTATAAATGGTTTCACGTCCTAAATAAGACGCATGAACTATAAATGCGCTCTACAGAAACTGCCTTCTTAGCAAAAGTGACTCCCTTCACAATTAGATGGCGTAATTAGTTGCAGTTTTACAAAAGATGGCTGGGAGGGCCGGAAGTTGACAATAAATTTGGCATCCTCCATCTGCAACATAAAGTTGTTGCACCAATCTTTCGATCGCTTTCTTCCGGCTCGTCTCGGATTTCATTTGTATTTTTCATATGCAACGCTAAGTTTCTTAATTTTCCACAACAGCGCAGTCTTCAGAAGAAAATAATATTCTTCACAAATTTTAAAAAAGAACTCTAAAAACACCTCTTCCTTCTTAAAATAATGGCACGATTTTCTTTCTTTCTGCAGCGCGCCATCTTGGATTGTTGCTATTAATGGCATTGCTAATGGCAACATGCGCCTGCATACGAGGCTGTAGCAAAAATGGGACACGAACGTATAAATGGTACAGTTCGTGTCTTATTGAAGACGTGTCTTACATAAGGCGCGTCTTATTTTTTCTGGTATAAATGGTCCTAATGTATACTTTTTTCTATTTTTAGCGCGCACGCTTCCTGACATTTTGACTTCCGCCTCTAAATCAACTAATAGTTAACAATTATTCACTGAAGTGGAAGTGAATAGTGGTGGATATTTACCGAACCATGAAGCGGCGAGGTAAATATCCTCCACTTTCACTGACACCGAGGTGAATAATTGTTTTAGTATAAACCACACAAAAAAGCTGAATAACCAGCGGACCAAAAGTGTAACTTTATTTGTGACATTTGAAACCGAAGCGAAACAGGAAGCCATTTTGTTTTTCTTCTGCTGCTCGGAGGTGAATAGTACTTGCTAATCACCTCCAAGCTAGCCAATCAGCGTGCGCGAAAAGTACTATTCACTTGTGTGGTATATACTAATCTTAATTGGATATCGCGAGTTACGGGGGCCAATCAGTTCGGTTCTGCCTTTATAACACAAACCTCCGCCTTCTCACAATAACTTTTCAAATTTCCATTAGACCCCAGGTTCCTCATAAGCACTCTATTGCTGGTTGGATCTTGTTCATAGACAGTCTTCAATCATAAATACTCTTAATACGAGCGGAATTAAAGAATGCTCTTTTTGAATTTCATAATTCTGTTTTATATGGATCTCACAAACGTTTGAGCAGATTCTCAATGAACTTTAATAATAATAGACTGTTTTTGTTAATGTTAGGTATGTATGGGTTAAGTCCCAGAAAGACATCTGTGGCCAGTCCTGGATGTTCTTTTTAAAAGTTGTATTAATTTTATGTTATCAGTTATTAATTTGGCGGCCAAGGTTGTCAGCGTCAGTACTTATAACATAGTTATAACAATGTACACTCCAAATAATAAAAATCAGTAAATTTCATGTGAACCTCGTGTGATTTGTACCTTTTCTAGTGATTTCAATATCAAACTATTCTCGACTTGTTTCTGTAATTTGATATTTCAATCTAAATACTCTTCTAAGACAATTTTTCAACAAAATCAGATAAAAAGGGAAAATGACGATTTAGCGGAGAATAAAAAAAAATCGAGGGGAGAACGAAGAAAAATTTAAAAAGGGAGGGAGACTCTGGACCGACGAAAATTAACAATAAACTCCGCGCTTTTTAAGTTTTCCCTTTTTACTGTAATTTTCAGTTATTTGATATTTCCACTTTTTACCCTTTTTTCCTCTTTTTACCATTTGTTCCGCTATTTCCGTTTTTCCGCTTTCCGGCTGTTTCCGTTCCGGCTGTTTTGTTCTTCTATTTACCGCTACTGGCCATGCATTGCTAGTCTTATTAGATACAAGTATTGTTATTGTCATATCTCAAAAAGTTTCAAAAACAAACATTTTAAAAACAAATTGTTTTACATGTTCGGTTTGAAGAATTTTACATTTTTTTTTTCATGTAAAAAGCGTTTTAAAAAGCCTTAAACATGGTAACGAAAAAAATTCTTTTTTATTATGACAAGACGCTGCATACAGCGTACACTGGGTTGCCTGTGTTTCTGAAGGAAAAATGAATTTCTTTGCCACAGCAAAGTGTTAGCTGCGCGAGTTTTTAAAGTTTACCTTTATTTTATAAAAATATTCATCTGGAAATCAGCGTCTGGCTCATGTTTAATATAGGATTCATATAAAATGCTTACAATGTTT
>JAOBAY020012188.1:0-15109 GCA_025331085.2 Zoanthus sociatus | reverse complement strand
AACAAACCAAAAAGCTTGTCAAATATAATAAGATGATAAATTTTCTCGAGTTTCAATAACGTTATTTATACGGCACTAGTCCAAAAAAAGTTTATTCGCATCTCCCCGGCAAAACTTCTGCGTACGGACCTGGTTTTTCTAGCTCTGATAAAAACTAAAACAAATCTCAACATCAAAGATAAAAGTAATACTCTGAAATCATTAATGACAACAGAAAATTACGATATAATTCCGTTTTTTTAACATATATTTTAAATTGCCTTCAGCTATACGTAATGCTACCGAAAATTAAAATTGAGACAAAAAAAAGTTTTTTTTAAAGAGATTATGATTTTACTAATATACTATTACCATGCGAATAAAGGCTGCCACACACTAGACGATTTTTCGTCGCAAGACCCCGATTTCTTGTCGGCCGACGAAAAATCGTGTGTGTGTGTGTGTGTGGCAAATTAAGAGTTACGACACGATTTTTTGTCCCCGACAAAAATTGTGCCTGTTTGATCTGAAAACGTCGGTCGATAAATTATCGGCTAGTGTGTGGCGGAGCACGACAAATCGCCGGAAGCAGAACACGTTTCAACCAATAGCGAAGCAGTATTTGCCACGTGATCACGCTGCAAAATTCAACATGGCAGATACCGACAGTGGGCCCGATAAACAAAACTTGTAGTCTCACGACAAAAAAATCGGGTAGTGTGTGGTGAGCTACGATCAAGACAATGTTTCCGCCGACGAAAAATCGGGGATTTTGCGGCGAAAAATCGTCTAGTGTGTGGCGGCTTTAAAGTAGATTACTACTACAGTACTTCAAATTATAAAACTGATTAAAATCATTATCTTCAAAGCCTTTAAAATATTTTTCCCACAACGCCAATTCTTAATAACCACTGCAATAAAAGAACTCATCAGCTTGCATGAAAAGAATTTTAAACATACAAATAAACTTTGCTTCGTTTGGGTAAAACTATTTACCATTTTCATATTAGAATATCGTTAAACCGAAAACCTGTTTGCCACAAAAGTATATATGTAAACAGCTGTACAGAATCGAGAAATGGCTGGCCCAATTATTCTACCTTAAATTTCTCGACTAAAATAAAGTGGTACGAATCGTGAGTCGAGGTAAGTTACTATCTTTACTTGAGGTGCCGTCCACAGACCTTGCCATTTGAGGCGAGCCATCGCTCTCGCTCGTCCTTGCTTGCGCAAAATTGATCTGAGAAGAGCAATGAATCACTCGCCTACCTCACAAAAATCGCTCGCCTCCTTGCAGAATACAGACGAAGTTACTTTTTGTGCTTTGTTTTTTAAAAATTTGAAGGATTTCGTATCCAAACAATTTTTATTAGAACGTCACTATTTAAACAAAGAAAGATTTTCACAAATGAAATACGACGTTTGACCCAGGACTTTTTAAAATAGTGATCACTGGTAGAGTCTGAAGTCTCTGTTATTTCTTTACTTAATTATTACATGTGTTTTTATTTGCTAATACAATTTATTATATACATGTATATTACTTTTGTATTTAAGAGTGAGAATGCGATATAACAGAAAAACTTTAGGATGTGCAGTAGCGTCACTTTACGTGTTTTTAACCACTTATTACTCAGTGGGAAAAATCGCTCACCTCAAATATTTTAGGCGAGCGTTTTTTCACTGTCCAAGGATTTTCAAATGGCAAGCCCTGCGTCCACACATATCGGATATATTTGAGTTCACAAAGTTTGTAGCGGATAAGCATTTCATTTAAATGTATCCCATGATCTATATATAGAAACTTTTCAATCCACATTTTAGAGTGCAAAAACAAATTGTATACAAGCTTTTCTTGTCAGTACAACTTCATAACAAAATTGATGCTCACATTGGCCGAAAATTTAAAAAAAAACAAGCTCATGCTGAAGCTGTAACAAAGTGAAAATGTTTCTAGCTGAAACTTTACTGAATCTTGTAATTTACGTTCGCAATGTGCACAGTAAAAACACAGAAGTACCGTTTCCCATTTACTATAATATCTACTATTGTCCCAATGAAGAATGTATTCATGTTGTACTAAAAGTTCAGACGATCAACATTGTTTTTCAATGTCTTGTCTTTTAGTTTTGATTTCTCATCATTTCAAACCGCTCACAGAAATAAGAACAAATTAAGGCTGAAATTGCAAAAAGTTACGAATAATGAAACTCGGCAAAATTTACTGAATCTTTCAAAAAAGCTGGTAAGTGCTGACGGTCGATAACGAATAGTTTTGATCGACAACGGATATTGCTAATTAAAATGCTTCAATAAATTGGCAAACTTGGCTGTTCGATTTCAGTCGTCATTCTTCAAAGACGTTTTATTCTTGGCAGTTTTCAGCCCCAATTGTAACATAATCAAACAGAACGATTGTTAAAGAAACCGAAGGAAATACAAATGCACGTACAAGCTCTGTTAACAATACCGACAAGGGACGTACCAGTCCTGGATGAAATCCTGATACCTGTGGAGCAGCCCGTCGACGCGAACATTTTTAAGTCTATTAACATTGTAGATACAAAATATCTGGAAACGAATGGACCAGGCTAGCATCGCACAGTATAAATACTTTGGGAGGAGCTTATATAGAACTAAAGGTATGTAGAGTTAATTTCTAGTTACCGCACGCGGCAGTACAGACCAATCATGCATAATCTGTACATGCCGAGTAATTTGTACTTTGGCCAATCACCGCGTGCCTGAATCTATAGTAATAATAACTCTAGGAATCTGTATCGGTAACCATTGGCAGGTTACTGTAGCTCCCAAAAGATTATAGCACAGAAGAATTAGATGTATATATTAGACTATAATAAACTTAGGACACGGGTTTCACTGGCTCGGCCATTTTAATCAGACAGAGCTGTTTCGTACAGTGACCTGCACTCGTCACTGACTGCCGCGGAATGAATTCACAAAGAATACACAAATACCAAGGCTATCGATCTCAAGATGACCCTATTCTACATTCATTAACAGAAATTTGTGAATTTATTTCGCGGCAATCGCTACTGACGAGTGCAGGTCTCTACGAAACAGCTCTGATTAAATGGAATCCAATGAAACGCGTGTTCTAAGTTCAGTACAGTCTATATTAGCTCTGCCGTAAAGCATCAAGCACTTCGGCAAGTTTACCTAAAAAACTTTTAATACTATATATATATTGTATATATACTCTAAAGATACAAAACGATTTCATTTATGCTAGGATGAAACCAGAACAAAGTTTTCCCTCTTAACTTTCTTAATCACTGGATTTGTGACCCTGTTACTACACAACCTGTGCTCGTTGATCTTCACCGTTTCCTAGCTCAGATCCTGCCACCTGTACGTTCGGTACGTCATCAGCTTTTGCCTCGTCACTCACCGTGCCCCACGAGTGCCTGTTCTCTTGAGTTAAGCGTGCTGCGGGTAGTTCCTCCTTTTTGCCAAACAAGCGTTTTAAGGTCGCTTCCACGCCTTTGCGGTACTTGGGAAAGTATAGCACGTAGACCAAGGGATCCAGGCCAAACTTTAAGACCAGAAACAAATGCGTAATTTCATAGGCAATAATCTCCTCAACGAACGTGGCGCCTGTGTGCGTTTTATTGTGGAACAAGACAGCGAGAGTGATTGTCATCGGTACTACGGTTACTGCGAGTAAAGCACCCATGATAAACAGGCCCTTTGCAAACTGTTTTTCTTGCTGTCGGCTTTTCTCTATATCTATTAATTAGAAAAAAAAAATGAAGAAATTTATACCTCTTGGAAAACATGAAGGGTATTACTGAGTATTGGCAAGAACAGTCATCAAATCAGATCCTGAGATTATGTGCAGAATGAATAAATTATTTACGATAATAATAATGACAAGAAATATGTAGCTACCAAATGTAAAACAAAACACAAAAAGCTACGTGCAGAATATGAACTGTTTTGCGAAAACTGTCCCCATTATCAGCAGCCATCAAGAACGCAGAAGCTCTGTTTCGGTACTTTGATTAAAGAAATTACAGCTGTGTTTACAAAAGCATGAACACTTAAAACATGTCTGAAATGTTTATTGCGTTGTAACCAATTACAGATAAGATTGAAATGTTTATTGCGTTGTAACCAATCACAGATAAGATTTTCACACCACAGAAACCACAGACAACAAACGGCTCCTTATCGGTCACCGAACGAAATATTTTTGAAGTGTTTCAACATTATTTTTTAACATTCAAAAATTATAATATACTCAACAAAATTACTCGATTCTGATTGGTGGAGACGAGTACAACTTTAACTTAAATTGTACTCTTCAGAGTACCAATTAAGTTGTTATGGTAACGACGTGATGTCAACAAGATTGACCTAACACATTTCAAAGTTCGTTTTAAAATTATTTATGTTATTTTATTACTATTTTCTTTTTTGAGATTTGTTTTAAACCCGAATAAAAAAAAAACTTTTAAAAGGCGTCGCTCGTATTGCATTGTTATATCTGATATAAACAAAACATTAAGAGAGATTAGCACGATTGATTTCTAAAGGCCTCGTTTTTTATTGAAGTAATTTTGTTGAGTATAACTATATTATAAATAAAAAATCGCACGATCTCTCGTACGATTCGTAATTAATAGGCACTCGTTAAGTTTTCAAAATTCTGAAATTGGACGAGCCCGTAATTTTGAGAAATCTTAAAACACCACTCGTACCTATTAATTACAAATTGTACTCGAGCTAACTGTACTAATTTCCCTCATAACTAGCTCCTCACTGCAAGTAATCCCCCAGATATCACATGCATATACGCCTTCGGAAAAAAGGCAAGATTATATTTTGGAAGGAATAGCGAAAGTTGGGCTGTTTACTTTGCGCCATACATGTTGAATTTCGTCGGCGGCCCACGTTGAAATCAAGGAACTTCAGGCGGCACTGTAGTTCGAATGTTGAATTGTTTGCCCACGTACAGTAATCCAATTGCCTTGTACTACAAAAAATATTAGCGAGGATTCTTCTAGATGAAAAACAAAAACATCACAATTTTTTACTTTTATTGTCTTCACGTAAAACATACTTTCATGGAAGCTGGTTGTCGTCGCGTTTGCATCCAAATGTTTTTTTCTAATATCGCACGATATGATGGATGCGTTCCTCCGCACTGTTCATGAGAAACAGTGGGCCTGCGGTGTTTTAAATTCGTAAGACAGCTTGTAACCTTAAACAAAACGAAAATAATTTGTTCCGTGACTGCAAGGAAACCGTTCGTTGTCAGTGGTGTGAAGATCTCGCCCGCACGAGCAGTCGCTTTCTTTTTTTTAAAATCAGCCTTTTACGAAGTTTTTTTGGATGATTATGTTGGAAAGAAAAATCGCAAATAAGTAGTGCAATAATTCAGGAGTAAAGCCTTCTATACCTCAAAATATAAATAATCGTAAAACATCGCAATGCAGTTTGTGCATATATACTACATTTTGTTGAACCTCAGAACCTTCTCAGCTTCTAAAAGGTAGTTGCTTTGTAATTTAGATTTAAAATAGAACAAAACCGAAAAGTAAATACTTCCAAAAAATCCAAACTATATTAGTAAAAAGATAAAATAATATTACAATATCCAAAATAAAAATTCGCCGATTCTGAGCTGATCATGAATTATCAGTATCTTTGATCTTGAAAATGACAGGAAAAAAAACTCCCACATGCGAGTGATGAACATATAGAAAGACATTGGAGAACGTCAACATCACGTAAGACGAAAACCGTTATAAACACCACTACCACATTCGAGGGAGAAAAAATATACTTAACAATTAGACCTCGAGGACGAATGTACTACGAGTAATAGTCCATGAGGCCGTAGGCCGAATGGACTATTCAAACTCGTAGTCCATGAGGCCAAGAGGTCTAATTGTTTTAGTATAAACCTATTAATTGGTCAAAAAAGGATGTACAAATTAAATTATCAATGAAATCTTCTAATATTATAGCAAAATTGGACTCATTTCTATTTTGATACGCCGTCTTTTCTGTACCAGTAGGCTATCACAAATAGACCTCTAGTAGAGTAGCTAATCAGAATGCAGGTTGCGTGTTAGACCTTTCGTAGGTTAATTTTTTTTTGTCCTCTCCCCAGTTTCTTTGTTTTTACCATCGTTTGACTTCAGCTGTTTTTCTCATAGTTGGTTCCCTGTCGTCATTTCCAAGAAATCACTGTCGGTGTCGTAATCACGAGGTTGAAAAGAAAAGAGCTGTGGTACCTGTTGCTCGATTGGTAAGTCTGCGTTTCCGTCTTTTGTCATTTTGATATTATGAATTGATGTAATCTTTTTATACTTTGTTACTCTTTTGTGTATTCCCATTTGTATTTAAATATATGGAAATCTAGTTTGGCACTGGTGTTCATGTGAGATAAATGATTATCCTTCAGTTGAGTTCAAGAACGCGTTATAAGGCTTGTGACAAAATCTACGTTTGATGCAGCCACAGCATCAATTTTCTATAAACACAAACTTTTTAACCCGAGAATAAGCTTTGATCCCCATCTACGCTAGCAATTTTTATGTGAATAGGTTTGTTTATTTGCCAGTTTAAGCCATCTACATGAGCAATTTTTATTTGAAAACAAAAGATTTGACTTTAAGATCTATCCATGGATGGCATAAAAAATTGCCAGTTTTATGTGTTTTGTCGGCTGCACGGATAATAAAATTGTATGTGACAATTTTTATTTGCCACATAAAAATAACACGCCAGTTTTTTCAGCATATATTATTGTCATACAAAAATTAATCTATCAATTGTTCGATCATCTACACGATCAAATAAATGGTGTCACATAAAAATTGTTCGTGTAGTCGGGGCTTTAAGCTAGGTTATTTTTAAATATGCTCGCAATTCATAACAAACTTCTCCCTGAAACGATCGAAGTATTAGTAATATTTCACAAAAATCCAATGGTACATTCTTACCAAACCACTGGCACGCGAGTCATTTTAGAATGGCGCCCGTACTTTAGAACAAATACCTGTATTTCCCAATTTTTTTATCAAAAGGTCCGAAAAACTGAAACGTGCTTGCATTAAAACTGAAACTAAGTCAAACGCGTAAAACTTTCAAATCTCATTTCAAGACACAATGACATTATATAAATTTGTAATTATATATATTCCACATTTGATTTAAAACATATTTGATATTATCTTTTAGTGTTTACCAAGCAACCGATATCCATTTTTGCTCGCTCTGATTGGCTTCTGTAACTTGCGATATCCAAGATTAGTATTAACCTAGCTGCAGGTGAATAGCACTTTCCACTTGCTCTGATTGGTTCATCAAACACCAGATATCCTGCGCTATTCACATCGGTCACTCAACTGTTTATATCTATGAGTTATTTAAAGATAATCTTGTTGTTTTGATTCATAGTAATTGGTTACAAGGTGGACTGTGATTGTGGTTGGTTGTACTGAACAGCACAAATCTAGTAAAATCAAACAAGTTGTGCATGTGCATGCATGAGTACCTCGATCAAGATCCCTGTAGATGTTCCTGAGTTACAGTAGGACTCCATGGGAATCTCTTCATGTTACCAACTTACATTTCTGAGAACAAAATCTAAGTCTGCATGAGTCCAACAATCAAGAGATCTCTTCCTGTAATATCACACATTATTGCAGTTTTAAATTAGTTTATTTCATGGCTAGGACACCATGGGAATCTTCACATTAACAAGGTACATTTCTCAGAATAAAGACCAAGTCTCCAAGCAGTATGACCTTGTTGCAGAGGCAGCAGCAAGAGATGGAGGAATTGAACTCCTTGTTGACTATATTAATTTTGTCTTTCTGTTAACACGTGAAGTATTTGAGAGTTTTACAAAATACTGCTCACACATATTTTTACTTGGTGGTGAGTATGATGTTCTCAGGGAAGTTGCTCACAAATTTGTTTCTAAACTTGAAAGAGCTGGAATTCATTTGGTATTCTTCGATGACGGTGACAGAGGTGCAGATCTGAACCTTTTGAAAAGAAAGCTTGCAACTTGGGAAGATAGATACAAGGGCTTGTTTCCTACAATTGAGGACATTGAAAAGTACTGTAGTGGCCATTCAAGATCAGCAGATAATCTTGCATATCTTTATCCTTATTTGACAAAAATGCAAGTCACTAAGGTAATTACTGATCTTGGATGCAAGATGTTTCGGAGTCATGGAGAAGCTGATGTCATCATAGCTAATTATTTAAACAGTAGCTCTCAAGCATTTGCAGTCCTGGGATCAGACTCAGATTTTTGTGTAATGAAAGGATGTCGCTATATTTGGGAGGAATGGTTTGATTTAGAAGGAGACTTGAGCTTATGTGAGAGTAGTGCAGATAGTCTTTCTAACACAGATGATGAGCTGATGATGAAGCACCTCTATGTCAGAGTTGTCACTCCAGAGAAAGTCTTATCGTCACTGGGTGTAAGTATGTCAACTACTTTGAAGTTAAATTGTGTACATGGAATTAGATTTAGACTACATTTATTACTAACTAAAGATATAATGTTAATATTATAGTGATTTTTATTTAGCGCTTATTCTTAATTATGCTCTTAAGTGCTTTGTAAATGAATATAACAGAGTTATAAATATTTAGGGTCTTAGTCACAGTCATGTAACATCAGCCCACATATATATTTAAAACAAAATGTAAATGCCCTCTCAGTGAAGAAGACAGACCACAACACCGGGATCTCTTCCCTGCTCTTTTTTTACCATGCAGTGTAGAAGACCCTGATAGAGTGTTGGGCCTATCGTTTACCATCCTTATCTGAGAAGAAGAGAATATCTAACCATTTAGCAGATGTTACAGCAACTTTAGGCAGTACCTTCTTCTCAGTTATTTTAAAACTTTGAGTCTTAGCCTATCTGAGGAATCCAAACCCAAGCCTTGTGCACAGTAGACTGCCGGCACCTTACCAACTAACTATAGGCTAACCAGGCAGCAGTTGAAAGGGTTAGGAGTGAGCCAAAAATAATACGTTATATATTCTGTCCCTTGCAAGTTGAGCGAGCATTTTGGCAGCTGGAATCTTTTTTGTAATTGAAATGGCTTGTATCACTGTATATTAAACATGAAACAATATTAATATCATGAAATAAAGACAAGGAGAACTTGGAAAAAATCCGAGCCCCAGATGGGATTTGAACCCACGACCCTCTGTGATCTAGTCGGATGTTCTAACCACAGAGCTACTGGAAACTCTATGGTGAGCAAGGGTCGATTTTAGGGTCTCAACTGGAACTGCATCGTGCGGTTACACAGTCAAGCAATGAGTGACGCACATGAACTCACTAACAGCATCACGCTGTCACATTAATGCATATCTCAGATGCGGCCACCAACCTTCTACATGAGTATATTAAACATGAAACAATATTAATATCATGAAACAAAGACAAGGCGAACTTGGAAAAAATCCGAGCCCCAGATGGGATTCGAACCCACATACATTTTTGTACCGGGGTCGCTGAAGCAAAAAAATTTGGTTGGCGGGAGGGAAGGCACTTTCTTGAACCATGTGACATTCTTTAGACCTATAGTCATGCAGATTTGAAAAGAATTTTAAGATAAAAATAATTTGATTGTCATGCATTTCCAAGCCTGCAATGGACATTTCCAAATTACCGTGAAAGTTTCAAAATTTTCTTCATATATTGTTAAGTATCATGGGCAATATGTGATTTAGAAATGAGCGCATGTAAGCTGACTGTTTATAGCTAGAAATGGAAACACAGATTACAAGAAGTGCTTAGAATTGGCCCATTTTTCTCATACTCCATAAAAACAACAACAAAAAAAATGAAATGATGAAACAAAATAAATAAAATATGTAACCAATATCCTCATAGTTACAAAAAATAGAAGGCCAAAAAATTTGTAGTAGTTGTTTAGGCGTGGCATCCATACCCAACTTGCCACGAGACATGTCAATTTGAAGTTTCTTTTTCATACCCACCCACCCACTCTAGAAATGTCAATCCGTGGCAAGAAAAAAAACAAGAATTTTATGTTCCACTGACTATAACATTCAAAAACAAGGCTCGAAATTAAGAAAATTTCATGGTCGCATTTCCGTGACTGGTTGTAAAATTGTAGTCCCAAAATTTTTAGTCGCAAAAGGAAATATTTAGTCACAAATGTGATGATATCGGTTGCAATTTTGAGTTCTGAAAGGTGTCAAACTGCCACAGGCAAAACATCAAAGAAAAAAACCCACACACCCACCAACGTCAAATTGACATTTCTCATGGATGCCACCCCCTAGTAACCAAACAATTTGAAGGACACCTGGTCTCATCAAAATTATTTGGGGCAGTGCTTGACACCCAGCAAAATTATTCGGGGGAACAGTGCCACCCACCATCCCTCTGGTTCCACTTGTTGGTTGTAATAACATTCAATATGTTTAAATGAAGTAGCTTATAACTGGTAAAAATGTGAGTTGTTTTAATTTATATTTAAGACTTGAAGTTTGCTGCTTTTAATTTGAAAATTGTTTTTGTGATGTTTGTATTGCTATCTGCAACTGTTAGGAGTTATTTTCTTCGTGTTCTGAAATGCCCTCCGTGTTTTATCACAGTGTAGTTAATACATGGCTTAGGCTTCTTTATTTGTTAAATATATAATATATATTATATATGATTATTTTGTTTTAGCTTGGAGCACACAGTGATCTTGTTGAAGTATGTATACTGAGTGGTAATGACTTTACAAAACCATTTGTTGAAGACTTTAAAGTGGAAAACGAAAGCAGTGGACGTCTCCAAGAATCAGCTCAGTGGTTCTTGGAAAATGTGAAGGCAGGACACAAATTAGAGGAGCATCCACAGCTGAAAGAGAAACTGGTAGGAGGGCCTGCAGAGAAGGAGTAGAGAGAGGGAGTGGGGGGGGGGGGGAGAGCTAAAGCGAGCTTTGAAGGCTCATGTGTGTTTCAAAGAGGTCTGTGGAGCATACATGCTTCCCCCCAAAATTTGAAGTTTGTGATGCTGAAGTCAGTAGATTATGCAATGAAATTTTAAAGAATGGAATCACAAATATCAGGTTTTGTCGATTACCACAATTGCAGTTTTAAATCTTTTTTTTTATTCTTTTAAAAGATAAAACTGGGTGGCTATTAAGTGTTTGTAATTTGTGAACTATTTAATTAGTATTTTTGCAAGCAAGTGTACATGTGTTAACATGGTTTTTAGTGATACTGTAATAAAAAGATTTTTGCTGTTAGATACTATGTGGTAATTACACAATTGGTATTTTTATAAGAGAAGTCTGAATAAATGCAGATACTGTATTTTTCTGTCACAGGTCACTGGTTCAAAACTTGTGAATTTTTAAATGTACAGCTGAACTCTCAAATGAATGTGAAAACACCTTTGACATTTTTTTACTTGACATATTTTAGTAAGATCGACCAAGTGCAATTATCGTAAAGTACTGTGCAGTACTTAAGATGCAGTTGATGTTGTTTTGAGAAAAAAGTGTTACAGTAAGTGAATCAAAAGGGTTGTTTCATAATATCATAATACATTTTGTTTCCTTGTTCTTTTCTATTTTTATTGAAGATCAAAGTTAGTTGGTACTAGCTATTGTACAGTGTCTGGTTTCTTAGTCTTGAGACACACTCATCAACCCAGCTTGCAATCTTTTGCTAACAAATTAATTAATTAGGGAATTAACAGTCTTATGTTTATTATTAAAATAGTCTGGTCTTATATTTATAATTTTTTTAATATAGCAAATTTAATTTATGGTGTTTTAATTTGTTAATCATCTCAAGGCTGGAAACAAGGACTTCCAGCAAGCAGTTGATTTTTCAAGAGCATTTTACAACCTTGACCTTAACGATAGCAACAGCTTTGAAATTAGTACTCCATTGGAAAGACACCTAGACCAGGCAGTGAGGTGTGGAGATTTGCCAAGTGAGGTCATATCGTGGTACAATGGTGTGTATTGGTACCGCAGTTTGGTGGAAGATACAGCTATAGGACAGCCAGCTATTGAACATGCTCTGTCAGAACTAAGATCATACATGTATTCTATGGTGAAGAATAAGAATGACGAAATAGTCACTGAGTATGGAAAGACAGCTCTGAAAACATTTGACAAAATAAAGGTATAAAACTTTCTTATTGTTAAAGTAAGATACTTTAAATATACAAGTATTTTTTATGTTTCAACATTCGGACTATTATACTTTCGGACAAAAAAAAGGTGACTGAAACTTTAATCATTTGAAAAAATTAACTTCCACACATTAAAATGCCCAAACATTGTAACCCTAAAAGCACTTGGCATTTGAGGGGCTCACTGGGGGAAGGGGGTGTTTTAACCCTTCCTCCTTTATTCTTGAACCACTAAAGCTATGACAGTGAAACTTGGCAGGGATATTCAAAATCGTCATACAAACATTTTAATATCAAAAGAGTTGTGCTCATCAATTTGTCCTAATTGTCCTAAAATTAGCAAAATTTCAGAACACTGTGCAGTGTAATCTTCGAACGTGTGATACTGTACATACGATCAGTGGTTCAAGTCCATACTGTATGGAGAGTCGATTTAAGCATAGTTAATTAGTTGAGCTGGACTACTATGATGTAAGGATGTCACTAGCATTTCAGTACACATGCATGATAGACAATCAGTGGTTCAAATCCATACGTAAAATGCCGAAAATGTCAGTGTATAACAAAATAGTGTGCTCGATACAGTATGGACTTGAACCGCGGATTGTATATATCATATATGTTTGATGCTAGTCACATCAGTCTGAAGATTAACCTGTGTTCCGAATAGGACGCTACTAGCTTCGCTCACAGTAATTAGTTAATCAAAATAATATTTGTACAGTTTTGTTGTAGAGAACATAATTTGAGCAACTGCAGAGTGCCTGCATGTGTCAAAATCAGGTATCATGACCAGTCAAACAAGCTCTTATTAAGTGGTCAAACGAGTTTGTTAAAGCATTCCATTCGTACCAGTGGGAAGACAAAAAAAGTCCCTCTTTTTTGATACATACAGTGCATGCGCGGCACATGCCGCTGATCGTTCAGCGGATTAGTGTTATGTTCTCCCTTTGGTCGCCTGCAATTATTATTAAGTATTTTAAAAACTACTAAATTGGAAATTATATTTTGTTGTAGAAGTTATGTGTATTTTAAAATAACATTTAGAAATGCTGACATCTGCTTATTTTTTAAAAAAATAACTTTTTCCAACCAAAGTTCTGCTAATATTTGAAAAAATCAAAGCCGAGACAAGTAAATAATTTTGAACAAAACATTTTGCTAAATCTATATTTTTGCTAATTTCTACTACACTAAAACGCCTTTTTGGGCTATACCATAGCGGCAGTTGCCAAGGGCTTATTCGTGGTTGTTAGGTAACAAAATATAGAGCATTTGGACCATTTTTATATATAATATTGATAAAAATCTAGGATTAATTTTAGCTTGCAAAGTAACTTGCAAGACAACCCTAGTGTTGAGATTTGCACAATCTACTATTAATTTTTTATTTCAAAATCTCGTTATTTAATTTTTGTAAAGTTTCAATGAATTAGTGAAAAATATCTGTTAATTTTTTGCAAAAATTCTAGGTATGTATCTTCATTGTCTATGTATTGTATAGGTATGTAAATCAAGTGTTAATGGCCTTCCAAATGTGGGAACTGTTCCTGATCTCACGGTAGAAACAAGAATGAAAATTTTTGATCTTATTGCAAGTCACAATGAGGTAACACTATGCAACAAGCACCTGCAAGAAAGCTGTGCAGGTAAGACATGTAATGTCAAGAGCTTAACTTTGAAACATTTTGTTGCTGTTAGTACAGTAGTGAGAAAAACCTGGCTTTTTTTCTTACAGCATATGACATCTTTGAACATGACATCACAATCTAATTCTCTCACATCCCTTTCACTAATGCGCAGGAAAAGCTCGTCCAAAAGATATATACTATTAAGTGCAGGTGTTACATATGCCTGTTACTAGATATACAGTACTATGTTAATTTTCTGTGGTCGAGGGAATTTATAGAACACATATATTATCAACAACGATTGGAAAGTTTATCTTAATATATTATTTAAAACACCATTTTTTTATAGATTTGGAACGTTCACTTTTAACCGCCTTATAACCATGCTATTGAACGTGAAATATTTTGATAATGGGAAAGAAAACTGAATCAATTTTATTAATATGCAAATATTTGGGTTTAACAATTACTTAATACATAATTATGTATTTTTTAGAGTTCAGTCTCACAGAAGTGTCGATCTGATACCCAGATAATCTTTTGCTTACTGTACATTGCTCTTGTTTTAGGGCAAAAACACATGAAAGACAAATGAAAATAATTAAAAGTGTTCTTAAATCCACACTGCTGTTTTGCAGGAATCCATTCCTTTTTTGATCGGTTTGGTTTGAAACAAGGATTCATCTGCTACGCCATTAACTACTTTCTTTCCCTAAGTGAACGTGACAGCCGGAAGCTTAACTTCTATCTAACGAGAGAAGAGCTTCTTGTCATTGTCTCCATGTGCCATCATTCACTTAATGAAGATCCTGTCAAATTCAGAAACGTGAAGCCGAGCATCCGCTGTCTTTCTGTAGGAAACTGGTTTCAGGTAGGTATAGATATTTTTGAAAAGTTTGTTCAAACTGGACAAACGTATTTGTCAAACATCCAAAATCTGATGAATTAATAAGTGGCATACGCTGTGGTGAAAATATTTTTTAACAGCTGACGTTTTGGACAGTGGAGTGAATGTTTGAGAGATTAAAACATGGCAGATGGCAGCTCACCACTCACTCCAAAAAACTGTGCAACTCACCATATATAAGCGACGAAGAATTTGAGGTGATTGATAATTACAAGCTACTAGAACCAAGATTCGAATATTTGTGTGACCTTCTTTTCCGCCTAAGCCAACTCAGCTTTCCATACTTCCGGGGTAGGTAACTGAGTACCAGCGCTTGCTGGGAGCTAACCTGTGATGGATTAGTGTCCCGTCCAGGGGGAGTCAAAGACTCTCATCCGCTTAACACTCCAGAAACCGAAAGGATTTAGCTATTAGCCCAC
>JAOBAY020012117.1:0-15110 GCA_025331085.2 Zoanthus sociatus | reverse complement strand
CTGAAAGTGTGCTATCAAAGGGCGACAAATTCTGAAAAGTTGAGCCTGCAAAAACGCAGCGGCTGACCACACTAGTGATGTCACATGGTTTATTCGCCTGAATAAAAGCGCTTTGGTTTTCTATTCAGTAAAAGTTATGCGTGTAACTGGATGTTATTGCTATTTTTTTTTGTAAAATGTCTGAAACAGATAATTCGGAGTATTCTTCAAGCTACAGAAGTATTTCGGATGCTACAGATAGTGAAAAGGAAGACGATTATGGCACAGCAAGTGGATTAGTTGAACCTTATCGCTTCGAACCTGTTGCGCCAGAAGGCTATGAAGAACCAGAGGAAGAAGATGAAGATGGCCTAACTCCTGAAGTTTTGGAACTGAGATCAGAAAATCTGACTGATGTTAGAACATGGTAAGCAAATTATTATATGTTTCGACCGTTGTGTTGCGAGGTTCGAAATCACAGCGATATTGTTTGTAAAAACATTCTATTGTATTCACGCATTTGACTGCCAGGATTCTTTTTAAATTATGATCTGTATTATTCTCTAACATTATTTTTTTCTTTGAATTTCAAAAACTATAGGTGCAATTGTGGAAAATGTGAAACAGGCCTTTTAGCAAATCCTGTCGAGTTCCGATGTTGCACGGAAATCGATGCTGTGATGGCAAGAAAATCATTCGAGGGCGTCGAGGCGTCTTGTATTTGCGACCATGCGGACTTTGACGCCTTGATCAATGAAACTGTTTTGGAACAAGTTTGTCCCCTAATGAAGGACAAAAAGGGCCATAGTTATAAGTTTCCAAGTCGAGGAACTAGGAACGCAAAAAATGAGTGAGTATACAATTTCTGGTCCTCGTAATCTTCATCACAAACGAACACAAACAGTTCGTGCATTGATTTTTGTTTGAGACTGCTAATATTATAGAACTTTGTATGTTTAGTTTTGCTCCAAAATATTGTAGAAAGTTAATTTGTGACAATCATAAATTGATTCCGTTGTAAATCATAACCATAAACATGTACCTTTCCTTGGCTTGATATAAAACAATACGAAAGCGAAGCCAGCAACCGGCCTCGAATTTTATTTTATATTTTCAACCTATCTCGAAAGTTTTTCTTTGGGAAAGGAATTGTTTCACCCAAAGGAACTGATCTTAACAAGTTACCAAACGGTCACTCTTTTGCTTTGGTGGCCTGATGGCTTTCTTCAGTTCTGGTAGTAGACTGCAGTCATATATTTAATTTCCATCCTTTCATTTTTTAGGTTGAAATATTTTATTGATCATTATTTTATTGAATGATTGATATTATAATGAAGAATGCTTTCTCAACAAAAATACAATTTTCTCATTGTGTAGGTGCCTTCGAGCCACAGCATACCGTTTTCTTGTACGATGGCTTTTTGGTTCACTGGGTTGGAATAACACCAGACCATTACCAGCCTGTATATATAACAAGATAAGGCAAAAATACCAGACATCATCTACTAGAGGCTACATTTCATCAGAGCAAAGGCAAGCAAATACAAGATAGCTCAAAACAAAAACTGTAATCCCTGAATGTTTATTTTGCATTAAAGGGTAGTTATTTACTAAAGGAAACTAGAAACAGTTTCATTTTTATCTCAATACATAAAAGACAATATTATAGAAATGGGAAATAGATCTTAGTAGTGTCTCACTTAATAGTTTTTTCATATAAAATTGTTACATCTGTAATAATAAAAGAAAAATAAAAACAAGACACAAACTAATGTGTTGCTATTTCTGTATTATTTTTTTGTTAACTTTTATAATCTAAATTAAATATGTTTATTTTTGAATTAAAAAATAAGAGATGGGAGGTCATAACTTTTTGCAACTAAATAAAGTGCATAATTATTATATATCTTAGTATAGTTTCTTGCATCACTGATTTAAATTTTGCTGGCTTTGCCTTGTGCAACTTTCTTTAGAGTGATTTTTCATAGGCTGCTTGCACTTCTTACAGACTGGAGCCTTTCGTTTTTTCTTAGCAAGTGGCTGGCTGGAATTACCACAAGATGCCTGCTGTAGTTCATCTTGAACATCAACTGCAAGTTGAAAAATAATGATTTTACAAATATGTGGTTTTTAACAAACACCAAGAATATTACATAGCTATAATTAAGTTTTAGTATAACTAGTACTAATTATATTAATAAAAACATAAAAAAGTATCATGATAATTTCATTGGCAAAACTTATGGATAGTGCTAACAACACTAGTAAGTAAATAACTATAAATTATAAACATTGAGATTATGTACATATGTTTTATTGGAATGTTAAAATCTGAGGCACAGCCAAAGACCTTTGGCCACAATAAAACAAAAACTTGAGATCTTCATACTGATTATCAAAATCTTTAAAGTATTTGTTTATAATATGCTAATATTTTTGGACTAACTGTTGACCAGGTCAAGAAATTTCAAAATAATTTTTTTTTATAAATATGGAGTTCTTTATCCAAAATTACTATAAATGGTCATTTTTTTCTAAGGGAATGAAAGTTTCTTTGACTAGGCATTTGCTCTGTTGTGTGATGGAATAAATTTGGAAGGAAACAGTTAAGCAATGTTAAACAAACCTGAAGGGTATGGAGCTGCATCTTTTTGTTTTCTTTTATTGTAGTTTTCAACTGCCTGGGATCTTGTGTGCCTTTCTGTGAACTGTGAGCTCAAAGGTGCTGGAGTTTTAATTCTGTACCTTGAGTGGATAGCAGAACTTTCAGCTTGGTCCATACTAAACACCAAGTCCATTATTTCATCGACATATTCTAAGAAAGGGGACAAGTGTAAAAGAAAATAACAAAAGTAATGAACATTTAAAAAACATATTTCTAAACGAGTAAACTTGAACTCATTTCTCCACCTAATCAAACCAAATATTTTCCCAGATTTACCAGTAAAATCATCCAATATCAGCTGTAACATGTACACAGATTAGATAACTCAAAGTTTTGCCAGAAAAAATCTTCAGTACAAGATTTGTGAGTATAGAGGTATTAGAAATCCTTATGTAGAAGAAACAGTGTACAAAATGCCTATGTGAAATGTAATGTCTATTTTTTCTATTTTACAATTTTGTCTCAAAGAACTAAATTTTGATCATGAATCCCTGCTAAGGTTGAAATATAAATAATTTGTCTTGACTTACTGTAAGTTGGGGATACTCGTATTTCTCTCACAATTTCTTCTCCAAACTTGTATTTTGGGTATGTTACTTGCAGATATTCATTTCCATCTTTTGTCTTTTTGGGTTCTCTCAGCAGGTTCTCATTAAAATGCAGACTGGCTAAGATGTGCCTATAGAATTAATATCAAAATAAAAGTTCTTAAAAAAAGCACATATTTATGAATGATATACTCTACCATCTATAAATTGTTTGTGTTAAACATTCTAGTTTTTGTAATTTCAGGGTTCATGTACATAGAGTGAAAAAAGGAGAACTACCTGTTTTTTTTTAAGGCCAAACCAAATTGATTTGTTAGATCAGATATTTTTCAAAATAATTCAGGTTGGTCGGTCGAAAATAAAATTTTAAAAAATAAAAACAAATTTATGTAATTTACATAATTCATAAATCAGATCACCAAGAACTTTATATGTTTTGGTCAAATAACAGTCATAATATTTTGAAAGTAAAGTAACAAGTTCAAGACCAAATATTTTTTTTGCATTTGAGAAAAATGAGGGTCAGCCGGATCTGTGCCAACTCATTAATTTGGTCTGGCCTAATTCATAATCGTAAACATTACCTGCAGTATGTACCCAGCCAGGAGAAACATAGCATTTTGGGATGAAACTGGTTTAGTGTTGAGTGAAAGCCTTCCAGGCAACTTGTTTGGTCCTCACTCGACAGTTTTTTGATATCATTCAGGAGCCTGGTGTTCGTCAAGATTTGTTTCATCTTGTTATATACATTTGTTCCTGAAATTTAATCAATTCGAAAATATTATAAAATACTATTAACATATTTTTACAATGGAGGAAAATTACGGCCCAGAAGGTCTGTTGGACAGGTTGAGAAGTGAAAAATTTTAAAAGGTTATTGCTATTTTAAGGACAGTTTACATAATTACTGTATGTATGTAATAAAGATTAATAATGTATTTAAAAGAATATACCAAGTGAAACAGGTTCCCAATTTTAGTTTTGCTTTATTGCTATTAATTTTTTCATAAGGAATACTGTGTACTAAATATATTACAAATCGTAATATATCTATAACACTATTGTTCATATCTAATGTTCAAACCATTTATATAATTATATATTTAGATCAACTTGCCCTTTTTAATCCAATATCGTCTTGACAGATCACCATGGGCACACTGTTTAAAGAGTGGATCTGGGTGGTTGTTGTGTTTGTTGCATACATGTCGAAGAATCAAATTCCACTTGGCCAATATGAGCTCCCCAAATCCAAGCTTGGTTGAGGTTGCACACCAGTGCAAATGATTTTTAATCGACTTTTGCCATTTTAAAAGGAGTTCACACCCACTTTCTTTCCCAGTTTTAAGCAGCTGCTTAGTAACAGACTTTGCAACATGCCAAATATCAAAGAAATGCTTTGTTTCTGGCTCATTCTCCCTAATCCACTTGGCAATGGAGCGGTGCCTGTCCGATATGAAGACAGAAATAGCCAATCCTGCTTCTTTGAGGAACTTAAAACTGTCTTGGGCTCCCTTCAGCTCCATTTCAGTACTGCTCTTTACTTGATTTGACTGCCATTAAAACAACCACTTTAATTACTTAATATGTTTTTATTAATATTGCTAATTGAATGGCATGGAGTGAAATATTTGGTCAGAAAATATAACTTATATTTATGCATAATTTCAAAATCAAGTCAGTCACATATATTTTCAAACCAAACTTAGATGACAAAGTTTGAAATTACAAAACAAGAAAAAGGTGAAATATCACTACCAACAATTTTATTTATCAGCTAGCCACAATGTTAAAAGCTTTTTAGAGCTTGAAGTAGAGCAATTTAGGAATTAATCACACTGCCTGAGCCAATAAGATTCTACAAACTGACTGTTTGTGGATGAAATAATTATTTTATGTACATACTTTGTATTGATTGATTATTATCTACAAAAGAAGGCCAGTTTAATATTGTGTAATAGAGAAATATCATTTTATTTAGTAGCGGGTGCATACCTGAACAAGCTCAAAATGGACAATTTTTGAGACTGCACAGCAGAACATGGTGTAAGCTCCATATTTTGCGGAGTGACCCATGGAATCAAATCTTCCATCTCCACACCATACTGTTTCACCTTTGTGTTCCTTTAGCCTGTTCACCAAAGCTTGTCTGTATTTTTCCCAATAACTCAGTATTGCAGGAAAGAGGAACTTCCTCTGATGACGAAAGTATTGTCGGGCACAATATAGAGACAGACCCATATGCTTCAGTACCAGTAACACTTTACTCACAGAAGCCCCAGCCATAAGAATACCAAAGCTCAGTAAAATATTTCCTGCTGGGTGTCGCCCAAGCACCAACGGCTGAGATCTCCATGTGAAGGAGTTTGGTCCACAACTTCCACATTTCTGGGTTACAGACACCATTGTACCATTTCTTTTCATGGATACCTCCGGTCCATCTCGTTTACATTTAAAACAGAAGATGGAGAAAATAGCCAAGAGCTTTGTATAAAACACTATGAACTTGGGCTCTTTCTGGCTAGGAATGCCTTCATTCACACTAAAAAAAATAAAAAAACAAGTATTATAATTTGTTTTTTTCAGGGGTAGCTGACCTTAATTTTACCCAAAAATAACACAATGTTGTCTTAACAAAAATATATTTACTTCTCGAAGTTTAACTGCTGTGGACTTTAAAACGTTAGCTATCAAATTAATAAAAATAAATGATTTTTAGCCTCCACACTGATATGCAGCCACAAAAGCTACATGCAGAATAGAGTATATACAAAAAATAAGTAACTGGTTATTTTTTTCATCTGAGATGAACCTTAGGTGTTTATATATGATATGACAATAATGACTTCAGTTGTAAAAGTTAACTGTAAACATTTATTTTTCAATAATAAGGTAATGAAAAAAGAACTTACAAAATAGTGTTTATTGATGAATTATCAGTGTCTTCATTTCCATCATCTTCAGATCCATCACTCGCTTCCTCTTCCAGCTCACCAAACCAGTCAGGGTCACATTTGTCTTGTTCTACTGTAGTGTCCTCCAACTGAAACTCAATATCTTCCTCATCTGCAAGCCTTTCCTCTGTTTCTGTCCCGCTCATATCTTCCTCCACATCACTGTCAATGGAGTCACTGGAGTCACTCTAGAAATAAGTTGTAAAATAATCTTGTCAATAATTTATAATAAAAATATAAAACCGTATTTAACAAAGTATTATATGAGATTGCAATTGGTAATATTATTCATGTGATTATAGTTTCTAGTGCTGTCACTGGTGTAAAAATACTTTACAAAGATAAAAATAAAAATGTGTTGAAAAAATATATGTCATATTTATTTCCGGTCTTTAGCTAAGTGACATAAAAAAGTCAATACAAAGCCCTTTCAAGCTATTCACAAAGTTCTGCCATTGACAAGGTTTCACTAAACAAGTTTATTTGGAAAACTGGTTTACACAAATACCATTTCATTTGAATGCGCAATTTATTTTTATTACAGCATTTCAGGAATTCTACACACACGTTTCAGGAAAGCGCTACGTGAACTGCATTAATTGTCTACTCGAGTAAATTTGTGATTGTATCTAAAAACGAAACAAGGTGAAAAGTTGCGGTTTCAAATAAAATTAGCTTCATTTTTTTGTGCAAAATTTTTCTTCTAAGGGAAAATTAGAACTTACTTTTGATTTCTGAGCTCTTTCTTTCCACTTTTCCCTCTGGGAACGGAGTTTTGAGTTCTGTTTCTGAAGTAACCGAATCTTGGCTTTCCGGTCCGAACATCTCAAACATCCGGTTCCTTCGACTCTAGCTTGAACCTTGAAGGACTTTACAGTGGGCTTTACCTGAATGGCTTTATTTAATCCTGCGTTATCCTCCATATCTTCTTCGACTTTATCCGAGCTTGAAGTAGAGCTTCCGGAACGGAACATCCTGTCTCCTTCAACGTTGTCACTGAATTGTTCTAAATCCATTTCTTCATGCTCACAAGCTTTTCATGTTGTCGCGATCACTTGCCGCTCGATTTCCCGCAAAGACTACAAAAAATGTTGACAATTAATGAGCGCGTTGAATAGAAATAACTTTGTTAAAAACTATGTTACTAAACAAAACAATACATTTACATAAAATATTTTCCAGGGGCTAAACTATAAAACAACAATTTAGGACAAGCTATACACTAAAAAGACAGGCTGACGATCGGCTTATCGATACTTCTAAGTTGTGCCGTACCGTAACTTTCCTAATTAATGTGACAATTATACTTTATAAACCAACTTGTATATAGCACTCTAATTAAATCTTTGATAGTTTTTTTGTAAGGACCTCTTTTAATACTTAAAACAATAAGATACACAATGAGTATTTAACTTCTGACACTTGCCGCTCTCAATTTTCTACGATCACAATCGCTGATCTTTAATTGCACTGGAACCTTGTTAGTGCAATGAATCGTTGGAACTGATCCCCTGTTTAAAATTATTTCTTCTTTTGGTTTGCCGACTACTCAGGTCAATTAAGGCATGGGTCAAAAATTCTCAGACCCCCAGCAATGATTTATGCAGATATATTCAGTCTATTGTTTTGCTGTTTTCCGAAAGCCAGTGTGTGTTACGATGATTTCACGAAAGTGCCTTTTGAAATGCCCGCTTTGGGCAACTGCGGAAATAGAAGGTGTTGAAATTAGAAATTATTATTTCGCATGTATGACAGTTAATTGTATGTGCAAAACAAAAGCATTGGCAGTTTTATAAAACTTTAAAATCTCTTCATAAAAATATCACGTCCCAAGTAATAAAATCTAAACTAGAAATATTTCGAAATAAACGCTGTTTACCGCGTTCCTATTTCCGATAGGTTTTAAAAAGGAAAATGTTAAAGTAACACTTCATACTGCGGTCTTAACTTGAAATATCTTAAAAAGCAAATGCTAAAGAAACGCTGTTTACTGCATTCACATTTCCGAACTCTAAAGTAGAAACTTTTAAAAAGCAAATTCTAAAGAAATGCTGTTGTTCTATACTGCGTTCCCATGCAGTTCTAAAAGCTAAATTAGAACAGTTTCCGGGGTGGAAGGGGAATATTTCAACTTAAGATATTCCGTGTTCCGCTGTTCTCCAAGGGTGAATATTCCCATTCCTTGATAATATCTCGGAGGATATTCCTTATTATTTTAGTTTTTAAGTGCTAGGTAGAAGTTAAGTTTTACTTGATACTTAAGCCAATGATTATTCATTTTATCGACGTTTTATTACCCACCTCGACCATATTACACTTACTGCATCTGATACTTCATACAAGTCAAGATGGTTGATGCGGAATAAATTGAGAAAACAGCAATGCCTGATCAACGATATCAATAAAACATAACAGGCTAATAATGTTCAAGTGTCAACAAATTAAAATTGCGACAAGGGCCGACATCTGTGACGGAAAGACATAATGGACATAAAAATGGACAGCCTTCGAGTGGATCGAGTCTAACTAACGAAACTAACTAAGCCTCAGTCGTGTTGCCGCTCTAGCGGTCCTGGTACTGTAACATTCGCGCGGAGGTCTATCGTCTTCTTCTTCAGATATCGAATCATTATCACTATCAATGTCACTATCTGATCCTCCCTGTAAATTCCGTTCGATGCGGTCCACTTCGCTTTGTGGAAGCTCGTACAGTGTAATACCAGAGTCGCTGGTGCTGACATTGATGTCAACCTTATCAATAATTGAACATGGGGAGTTCTTGTTTTCCCTCTCAGTGGCGTAGGAACAGGGAGGGTCGTGGGGGCCCGGGTCCCCCCAAAACAAATATATTCTTATTACTGCGAGTAAATTCTTCTAATTTATCAGATAAATATTCAAGAAAGACCTCTGCATCGTTGTGTTGCCGATAAATAACGCCACATAAAGTGTTTTTAGACTTAGGATTCAAAAGTTCAATCCACAGAGCTTGAAAATGTATATTTGAGGAGCGTTCAACTATTTTGTAATTAAGCCTATTGTTGATATAAAAGGCAACACCCCCTGCAGAAAGAGGTGTTGGTACGTACTTAAAACAATAGCCAGGTAATAATGGCAAAGAATCTAAATTATCTGAATTGCAAATTCTGGTTTCAGTAAAACCGATTAGACTAAAGTCCATATTTAGCTCACTTAAAATTTGATTTTGGAAAGCTTCAAAATTTTTTCTAAGACTTCTTATGTTATTGTGAGCGATACTTAGACTAGATGTTAGATTTTTGCATAGTGAAAGTCTTTTTTCAAGGCTAATTGGGGAAAAATAGCTTGATTTCGGTAGATTATGTATGTAAAGATCCTCTTGGCTAACATTTTTTCTAGGGTTAAGGCTAAACAAATTTAGGTCATATAAACTGGTCGAATTCTCAAGTGATCTTCTAGAAGACGCAACAATTAAACTGCTAAATCTCGAATGCGCATCTTCCAGGTTTGAGCAATTATAATAAGGTAGCTCCGACAAGAGCTGTTTGTTTTCTTTAGCTGCAGATTTTTCAGCTGCAGTTAAAGTTGCTTTTAAAGTGCCTCTACGTCCCATTATAGGTTAGTAAATTTAGAACTAGTATTTCAAGTACAAAGGAATTTAACTATGGAAAAGACTACTTGCGTATGACCTTGTTCTAGGACCCATATAACCAGTACCACGTCCTCTTGGCTGACCACGGCCCCTGCCAGCAGAGAAAGGGGACGATGGAAACCCAGAAAAGCCAGCATCAAATGGGCATGGACTTGCACTGAGCTTCAAGTTATCCAAGGTTATCACCCTACCGCTCTGATTCTCTCGTATGTTGCCATTTTTCACCCAACAATAGGCATAATTAAATTCGCTTTGAAAGAGCTTGGCTGTATTTAGCAAGGCTTGCTTTCTAGGAGTCAAGTGTACAGAAAGACTTATGAAGATGTTATCAGCCTGTTGAATAAAGTCTGGAATGACCTTTTTCAAGTCAATCTTTCCTCTTTGCCATTACCGCTTCCTTTGCAATGCGTCGTGTGAATTTGCATATTATTGTCGAGGGCTTGCCATCTTCTCGCCTCTGAAGCCTGTGAGCAATATCAATGTCGTAGGCCTTTACATCAGCGCCCATTTCGTTAAATAACTTTAGACATAATGAGACGGTTTCAGCATCCGACTCGTCCCTTTTAGGCTGCGGTAAACCAACAATTCGGATGTTGTATTGGTAACTATAAGCTGTGATTGATTCGACGGCATTGTCAATTTCATACACTTTTTCGGCAACAGAGTTGAGCTTTTTGCTAAATTCTTGAACTTCTTTTGTAAGTAATGTTCCATCGGCCTTTAAAGAGTCATATTCAGCACTAACGAAGTTTACAGACTGCTGGAGTTCGCTTGTACTTGACTTGCCCGCCAGATCCAATTTTTGTTTTATAGTCTCAAATTCCTCCTGTACCCGCTACAAATCACTTTTTAAAGTGTCATTCTCTTTCCTAAGTTTCTCAAGTTGCTTTTTCTTAGACATTCTGTAAATTTAGAGGTTTAAAAGATATCATGAAACTTCAACTTAAACTTCAACTTCAATAGCATGACCGCATGATCGCATGACCGCTCGTCATGAAGCTGATTCATGAAGCTCGTCATGAAGTTAATTGATGTTTGATAAGTTCAATTTAAATGCAAATTGCTTTGAATCGCTTAAAAAGTAAGCTTTTTAAAAGAGTTCGACTTTAGATTTAGGAATTAAATGCGAACGCAGTGAGCAGTGTTTGTTTAGAATTTGCTTTTTAAAAAATTTTTGCTTAAATGCTAGTACTGGAAACGTGACGTATAGTGTTACTTTAGCATTTGCATTTGAATTGAATTTACTTTTAAAAGTTTCTGCTTTAGAGTTTGGAAATGCGAATGCAGTAAACTGCGTTTCTTTAGCATTTGCATTTTAAAACATTTTGAGTTAAGACCGTAGTATGAAGCATTACTGTAACATTTGCCTTTTAAAAACCATTTCTATCGGAAATACAGTAGGAACGTGGTAAACAGCGTTTATTTTAAAATATTTCTGTTTTTAAAGAAATTTTAAAGATAATAAAACTGCCAACATTATTCTTTTGCACATACAATTGAATGTCATAGATATGAAATGATAATTACTAATTTTGACACCTGTTTCCGCAGTTGCTCAAAGCGGGCATTTCAAAAGACACCTTCATGAAATCGTAACACACACTGGCTTCCGGAGAAAAGCAAAACAATAGACCGAGTATATCTACATAAATTATTGCTGGGGGCCTCTGAGAATTTTTGAGCCATGCCTTAATTGACCTGAGTAGAAGATCCAGAGTTTTTATTTTAATTAATGTATGGTGTAAGCTTCCCTCTGATTTGCCCGTTCACCAAATTGTGATTTTGATTGCAGATTCACGTTTTTCCAGATCTGTCAAACTTTGTGTTTCTAGAATTTCTTCATCCACTACTTACTGATCAGTATTGTCAAATGTGGCCTGTGTGATGCAGACTATATAGCCTATACTATGTGACATTTACATGAGCGCTGTGATGAACACAAACTTCTCTCTTCTAGTGTTGGGAAACATTTAAAAAATGAGCATGGCCTTATACTAAATGACATTAGTAATAGCTTTAAGATTTTAAGAAAATGCAACAATAAGTTTGAATGTCTAATTTACGAAATGTTATTAATAAGAGAAAAGTCACCCTCTCTCAATGTACAATCAGATTCCATCAAGGCTAAGCTGTTTACACAATAACTTTACTAACAATAGCTATTGTTATTTTCATTTATGCAAATTCAGATTGGGTTTTAAGTCATCCACTTGTATAATTATTTAATTTCACTTGACAATGGCGTCATGAGGACTCCGAAACGTCGTAATAAAAATCCAGGAATTCGTTTTATATCTTTCGCCATTATTATTATTATTATTATTATTATTATTATTATTATTATTATTATTATTATTATTATGTTATGTGAAAAACAAAAGACAAAGAGACAAAGAAACCGAGAAAAGACTAATCTTATAATTTTATTTGCTATTTTTTCTTCTTCTTTTACTATGTTTTTTTAAATATAGATGTTGTTAACTATGTAAAGAAAATGTGTAGATCAACATTTTATATAAAGGAAGCAAATTTTTAAAATCTGAAAAACCTGTTGCGCAAAATTTTAAATCATATTTTGAGCAGGATCTGTCTTGACCTATCTGATATTGTTATCTACCCTCCCCTCCCCTCCGCCCTTTATGCAGCGCTATTTCCTTCCCCCTGCTTGAATATGAGTAGTTCATGTGTATATGATTAAAAATGGAATAGCTTAAGAACTCTGACCATTTTGAACCAATTGCGGTGTTTTTTTTTTAGGTTTTTATTGTCACAACAATTAGGCAACAGTTTGCCTCCCCCTGGCATGAATTCGTTGGATACTAAACATCTATTACAAATTATAATGAATAAAGCAACCAGTCAAATTTCGGTAAATTGTGGTGAATTTATTGGCTTTAAAGCAACATGTACAATTTATTATTAACACCTAAGAGTGACTTCTGCTTCCCCCTAGCACATGTCCCCCTGGATCCATAGCTAGAATTAATCAGCACCTTCAAAATTATCAACAACAATAACAACAACTTTATTATTATTTTTTTTTTTGCATTTCCTTCTACATATATATATATATATACATATACATATATTTACATTTTTTCATATATAGCACTATACAATATTTTTGGTTAATTAGCTTTTAACACTGAGGCAGGTAATTAAAGTATAGTTTCATAGTGAAGGAGAAGGCAGGGCCTAAATAAACCGTAAGGTTTTCTAGTTAGACGCCAGGCTTCTAACGTTTTTAGGTAATTTTTGTAGCCCTCACTCACAAACAAATCTATGATAATGATAATGATAATGATAATGATAATGAAAATGATAATGATAATGATAGTGATAGTGATAGTGATAGTGATAGTGATAGTGAAAATGATAATAAAAATGATAATGATAAATTTTTTGGAATTGCACGAAAACCACCATCAGAGACTGCTCTTTCTGGAGTCGTTGCATACCACTATGGACAAGGACTGTGTAAATTAATAAACACAACGTTTCCGAACTCTTACCGGCCGTTTTTAAAGTTACTAAGAAAATCATGATTTTTGTTTTGCTTACTTTCTAGATCCGTTATTTGCATTTCACAACATACAATTGAACACTTTTAGCATTATAGAACATTATAATTTTTTTATACTCTAATATTTTTCCCGTAGATCCTTTGTAATTTATTTACTTTGTATTCTACTTCTTTTTTAATAGTTCTTTTAGCACACTAGATTTTAACAACTAGTTCCCTTGTAATCTAGTTCTTACTCCACAGGTCCCTTATCGCCCTTTTAATATATTAAGATCTACATTTACAAATCCAAAAGATATTACATTTTAACACAAGAACAGAGATCAATCAACCACACCCTTTGTCAAAACAATTAATTAAAAACTCTAGACTTAACGCTTCTTTATATCAGTAGTGATTTAGGAGTTTTACGGAGCTTGGGAAAAAACTGCTACGCAGGCGTTCTCGCCCCATGTAAGGTAATCAGGAATCCAAAATCCAGGAAATTTTAGCCTTTGGAATCCGGAATCCGGCAACATTTGGACCTTGGAATGTGGGATCCACGGACATGAAATCCGGAATCCAGCTACTGGAATCCGGAATCCAGCAACTTTTGGACCGTCGAATCCGAAATTAATAAACACAACGTTTCCAAACTCTTACCAGCCGGCCGCTTTTAAAGTTACTGAAAAAATCATGATCTTTGTTTTGTTTACTTTCTAGATCCGTTATTTACATTTCACAATATACAATTGAACACTTTTAGCATGAACGTAATTTATATTATGATTTTTTTATCCTCTAATTTTTTTCCAGTAGATCCTTTGTAGTCTAGTTACTTGTATTCTACTTCTTTTTTAATAGTTCTTTTAGCACTCTAGATTTTAACAACTAGTTCCCTTGTAATCTAGTTCTTACTCCACAGGTCCCTTATGGCCCTTTTAATATATTTACATAATCTCAAACGTTTTATTCATATCAACTGATAAAGACCAACGACTTGGTCAAAAATTTGTAAAAGGTCTTTATCAAGATCAAATTTATACTTTAAATATGTTAAGATCTACATTTACCAACACAAAAGATATTGTATTTTAACACAAGAACAGGCACCAATCAACCACACCCTTTGTCAAAACACTTAATTAAAAACTCTACACTAAACCTTTCTTTATATCGGTACTGATTTGAGAGTTTTACGGAGCTTGGGAAAAAAACTGCTACGCAGGCGTTCAGTTCGGCATAGCATTAAATTTAGAGATTTACAGTTCTTTGTATTGTAACTATGTGTTTTGTCCAATAGGAGGTGTCTCGGAAGACAGGCCCCTTCTATATAAATATTTGTAACTGTTCTCAGTAAGCAAAGACTCTCGGCGTCTTTCTGCTAACGTTAAATAGTCCAAGGTCTTTAGAGCGTCCTTTTCGTGTACACTTGCTATTATTATGATCCTGAAGGCTCTTTCTTCTCGGGACGCGTTTTGACCTCCTCTGATATAGGTAGAGGGCAATTGCATGATGCTACACAACACAATACTCCAAGACAAAACGTATCAAGGCAAAGTATATTAAGATAAAATCCTTGGGTGAAACACCACCACAGCGTAGAATTCTTAGGTAATGGAGTCTTTTTGAAGCCTTGGAGATAATTAAATTTATGTGTTTGTTCCATTTCAAATTACTCTGGATTACAAAGCCATGACCTTTATGCGAATACACCAATTCAAGGTCATTTCTCTCAATCTTTAATGGTTGAAGACTAGGCTTCTCTTTGAAAAAACACACACGCTGTTGTAACGTTGGTTGGGTTTTGTCTATTTTAGATGTAAATATGTGA